>JBAMIB010428054.1:0-18247 GCA_037177415.1 Kaempferia rotunda | reverse complement strand
ATTAGACCGAACCGAACTTTAAATATCGGTCGGTTTAATCGGTTGCTTCGGTTTAACCGAACTTTTGCTCACCCCTAGGCGCACCTGCCCCGGGCGATAGCACAAGCGATGGGCGGATATCCATTGATAAATTGTCAGGGGTCGATTACCATGAATTGACGATCTAGGTTAAATCCCGCCATGCGTCTGACGCTTGTATATATATATTTATCTCCCTTCATATTCGTGAGACTAGATTTAGGGGCCGCTGATATGGTAGTTTCACATTATTATGGCGCACCTTCCAATAGCACGGTGTTAGGACCTTCGTTATTAGACGAGATACAGAGTTTAAGATTCAATAATAATTTATTATTAAAAATTTATAGATAACGGATTTAAAAATACCAACAATTATGATGAACCTTTACGTACCTTTCTGATTTATTAGGAAACTAGCGGAAAATTTTTATGTAATTAAATTAGTCCTCTCAATTTGATATTATTTAACTTAATTAATTATTTTTATTATTGTGACCCACATCTCAGGGCTATTTATGATTAATCTCCGATATATTTATAGAGATTTTTTTTTTTCTAAATAGAGCACGTAACAATAAAATATTAAATTTCCAGACCATCCATAAAAAATACTTTTTTATTTATCCGGAGAACCTGCGAAACTTTTGTAGGACCGCATCATGCTAGACTAGATGATACCTTATTCAATATGTTTTACCATTACTGCGAGGTGAAATAAATATTTTAATAATAAAATGTTCCCACACAATAATAAATAAAATATTAAAAAAATGCGCAAGCAATTGTTATTTATAATGATTTTAAATACTTGATGAGCAAAAGCTTTAGAGATATTCCTTGAGCCAAGTTCATTGAATTTGTAACGTGGGACTTGGAACCATGTGCCCTCCACACTCCTTTTGATTTTAATAATAACTGAAGAAAAAAAAGGAGGCAAGATTCCAATTTTGTGTTGTTAATTAATTTAATATTTTAATCACCGAATGTACTAATAAAATGATCAAAGTCCAAATTCATAAATATTTTAGAGCTCAAACTTCTAAGTAATTTATTTGATAGGTGAACTAAAGAAAAAGTTATCTAATTTTAAAATTAATAAAGTAGAAAAAAAATGATTTAGAAATGTAGAAAATATCAATTGAAATGAAATTGTATTTGTGGCAATTTCTTCCATAAGCAAATGTAGGATGAGAAAGAACAATAGGGAAAAGGAGGTGAGCATTGAAATTGTAACAACATCCACAATGATTTAGAGGGACGCTACAAGAGGATAAATTAGGATTCCGTTAAGGAGGGTTGAATGATAAGATGAACAAGCTTTATAGAAACAAGATGAGATACGGGATCAGGTAGCCACAGTAGCACGAAGCCATGATTTGATAGAGAACCGCGACGAGGGTTATTGTAAGCTCGAAAGAACTCAAACAAACATAACAAAGCCATGATTTGATAGAGAACCGCGACGAGGGTAATTGTAAGCTCGAAAGAAAAACAAACATAACAACGAGAGATCGTACAAGGGAACATTTCAACACTACAATGAAGCACTCAAGTGTAATATGCAATCAGATTTATTGGAATCGAAATGTACATATTCTAGTGTTGCTACTTGCATTACACACACTTCCCATACAGCAACCAAGTTCATGGACACAAAAACAAACAAATGGTAGACAAACAGCACATTTATGGATCTTGATAGCAACATCCATGTTGCATATCGTTGACAAATAAATGGGGCATATGTAAAGAAAACAACAAATAGGAGACAGAAACCTAACATACTATATATTTATGAGATTTTATATGAGGTAGGTTTTGGTGTAAAATGACACAAAAATGTGGCCAATCACCCACTATACATCTCAATGACATTGACATGAACATTAGAAGGTTCGCTTGGCAAAGAGCGATCAGACTGCAGCCGCCATTGGTGGCAAAAAAAGAATGTAGCCAGTTCAAACCTTAAAAATAAGCTGAGGCTGGCATTTATAGATTTGGAGAGGCAGCTATAGATCGTCTTGGCAAAGGTCAGACTGTGATTGACTTGGTATGATGGTA
This sequence comes from Kaempferia rotunda, assembly GCA_037177415.1. Lineage (NCBI taxonomy): Eukaryota > Viridiplantae > Streptophyta > Magnoliopsida > Zingiberales > Zingiberaceae > Kaempferia > Kaempferia rotunda. Next base: position 16,165 of record JBAMIB010428054.1, on the reverse strand, counting down.
GGTGGTGACCATTGATCCGGAACCACAATGAAGTATGCTGACATTGCTTTCCTGAATCGTTTTTTGTATTGTTTGGGTGAGATCACAGTGGGAGATGCGTCTTTGGGTCCTCCCAGAATTCCTGAGGCTTTCACCCATGTCTCGAGATGCTTGTCCCATGTGTATTGCCGCATGAAATCAATGATCCCAAGAACCAGCTCTTGCTTGTTCTCATCAACCCCCACGAGCAAAGAGTAATCCATCACATCAATGGACTAAGAGAAAACAAGAAAAATGTTAAAAATAAGTTATAGGCACAGAAATGGTTAGAAACGCAATTAGAAAGAACATTCATTGTTAGCAGTTTAATCACATTATTATTATTACGAGATAAGCAAATATCACAATTCTCAGTTAAGAAAAATAATGCATACTTAAGGTTTTACCCCTTCTCACCTTCAATGGGCATAACATATGTGGATGTGCAACAGGAAAAAAAAACTGTCAGTTGATGGAAACTCATAATTCCCATTGTGCAATTTAGATTCATGTATAGAATTCATAAACTCAATAGCAAGGAGGGACCATGAGCACAACTACAAAATAAAGAAACAAATCTCACTGATGATTTTTCCGCATGACTTTGATGCCAATTTAAACTTGCACAAGATAGGAACCTTATCTTTGTTAGTCTTGCAATTTCTTGTGGAATAATCAAATTCAGTTGTGTTAATTGGTAATTTTAAGTTGAAGAGGAATGGCTTGCAATAGGAGTGGTTAGAAAAAGTGTATTTGTTGTGCTCATACAAATTGCATTTTATGGGATTGGGAAAGAAACCAAATTTCATAGTACAGTTTGCTTTTGGATTCAGAGAAAATTGAAAGATTAACGAACTTGGGCTTCCTCCAAATGGTAAATGCGTCCAGTGGAAATAATTCATATATATGTGGGAACTTATTATGAGGTTCAATTAATAATTCAGTCATCATTTACTTTCTCAGTTTTGATCCCTGTCCAAGTAAATATAAGATTTACATTTCATAATTCCGATAGTGTGCAGAAAGAGGTGTGTTACCATATTGTTGTGCAAATATAAAGAACATGTTTCCTAGAGGATAATATAAAAGAGTTCTGTCACAGATAATTGTAATGCAAGGAGCAGACCTATCAAAACAGTTCACTTACCGCGAGAAAGGCTGTGTCATTCCACACAGCTCTTTCCAGAAGTCTCTTTGCTTTGTTTCCAACAAAAATTGGAGAAGTAGGCATGGCCTCGATCAAATTTTGATCAAGAAGCACCTTATTGTTACCACTTGAATCTGCATTATATCGAGACCTTGAAGATCCTTTAAGGTCATACAACCACTTAACACTCCTTCCAAATAAAAGGTTCTCCATTACAAGAACATCCATCTTTGATTCTTTTCCACCTTTTGAACTTTTGATTAGGACCTATATTACAATATATATAAAGCAATTTTGTTTCAGAAAAGGATAAATTATAAATTGCACATGGAATGGTAAATCAAGGAGAATGTATCTGGATTGGTGTTAACAAACAAGAAAATGTTCTTTTCACCATAGTAAATAATAAGGATAAGTCTCTACTTCAGATTAACAAAAGCAAATTTGGTGCTTCCAGTTTATCCTTGCTACAAAACATGTAATGTCAATGGTTAAGAAGAGTGCTAAATTTAGTGGAGAGGTAAATTTTGCCCCCTCAAGCAATCAACAAAACATGAGAAGCAAGATTTTAGTCAGTCGGATTGGGATATTTGGTTAATGCACCACACTAGTTTCGCAAAGACGATATGGAAAATCAAACATGAAAAAGTGGAACAGGGTCAGATACCTGGTAAATGCCAAGAATCTTTGCTAAACATGTTGGACTCCCAGTGCTTATGGATTCTGTTAGATACTTGAAATACTCCGGAGCAAATTTAATAAATGATTCTAACTCAGTCTTGGTAACCTGCTTTATAATGAACCTATCATCCAGAGACTTTGCAAAAAAGACATTGCTCTTCCCACCTTGTGCACCCCATTTTTTGCAACGACTAAGAGACCTTATGAAGTCGAGTTCAGATGGACAGCAAGTTCTCCTTAATGCTTCAAAATGTTTTGCATAGTAGCAAGTCACACTATACCTTGTTGCGAAAGAGACTCTAGCATGCATTGATTTAGTGGATGCAAGTGGATCTATGGTCAGGGGACTCTTGCTACCAGGGATGGATGAAGTGCTATCAACAATGGACCCAAGACTCTTGAAACTTTCAAAAGGAATATCATCAAATGATTGAAATATGAAAGAGTTTCCATAATCCTGGATGGTAAAAGAAAGTGGAGATTCCCTACCATCTCTTAACTTCTCAGGCTCATCAGATATTTGAGAGTGATAATCAGCGCAAACAAGAGCATAAGCAATGACACTCGTTGGTTCATCGTCATAAATTGGAATGGCAGTATCATTAACACCAAGGGGAAGAAACAGCCTTCCCCAGCCCTTCTGCAATAACTCCTTAAATACATGTATACTTTCAGGATGGTATGCACTAAGGAAACCGTCAATATCCTTGTTGAGAGAAGCATAGAGGTCAGATACAGACGTCTTGATAAAAACAGATACATCTTCAATGTGTTCACATGATCTAGAAGTATTTGTGGATGTTGAATTTGAATCAATGTGATAGCTTTCTTCAACATTCTCGAATGATTCAATATGAGTTGTATCATCTAGATCTGATAGGTTCAATTTGCTTGCATCAACTAAAGTAGGACCATTTTCACCTATCCATTTTGCATCCAAGGTGTTAGAGAGCTCATCCATGATTGGGTATTGCCCCACAGAAACAACCCTATGTGGACCATCATGTGATTCCAGGAAATCAGTCTGATTGCTTGCAGTTGTGCTAGTAGAGAGGGCGTTGGTGCTCTCATGTTTTAAATCTAGTTTTTGCTGATCTGAAGGTTGCTTATATTGATCATCTTTACTCTCACTCCCATTATGGGGTCCAGCAGAAGCCACAGAAATTGAAGAGTCTGAATTCATGAAGCTCCTCCCAACCCTAGGAGCTAATTCCTCTTTATTCTTTGGAAAACCTTTAGTACATGCATCAGTGGCAAATTTTATTTGTTTATCCCATACATAGGACTGGAACAGCAATTTCCTTTGCAACTTATTAACTTCAAGAATATCAACAAATGGCTGCATATCTGTCTCCTCCTTTTTAGTTACTGTCCGAACAGATTCCTGAAATCAGTAAAGTAGAAGATATCTTCATTGATATGAGAAGGCTATCATTTCACGAAGACATGGAAAATAATATAAAAAAAAAACATGTATTTATGTTTACACACCTCAAATTCTGCTCTCTCTTTCAGCAAAATACATTCAAGGACTTTCATGTTACCAGCATTAGGGATTTTCTCTTCAAGTTGGTCCAGTGACTTTTGTACTTGAGCAAAGAGATCAAGCGCAACATTACTTAGCTGTCAAATTAAATCAAAATAATTAACTTCCAAGAGTGCCAAATAAATCCGCACTAACCAAACTTAGTCAAGTGAGACCTTATCTGCTTCTTCTTGTACCCAATCTTGATGCTGATAGTTAAAATCCAATATTGAAGGTGGCAGATAGACAGAGTGTATATTTATTGGTGCATATTTGAAGCAAGCAACCATTTCCCCATATCTACTCAAGTTCGGACAAAGATCAATAAACAAGAAAAATACAAGTTACCTTATAAAATGCCAAAAAGAAATAGCGGTAAAGAAAATTACCCATAAAAACGTAGACAATCCCTGTGTAGTGAATGTCCACAGCTAGCTACTCTACTTGCAGCAGCATGATTTGAAAAGCTAAGCTCTAAAAATTTACCAAAAGACAAACCCCAAGCAGCATCAGACATTACAATTCTTGGAGTTGCAGGTGGTAGCCCATTAGCTCGAGGACAACACAGGCACCTGTGCCACATCCATATCTTGCCATCACGTGCTCCCGGCAGAACAAATTCTTCAAGCTTCTTAACAGATATTGTCAGGCTGCCTTGGCGATGTGTATAACAATATATATGAACTTCTGATGGCATCTCACAAGTACGACACTTATAACTCTGTAGAATACATTGTAAGAGTAGAAAGCTTCTTTATATATCACTCTAGATACACATTTGTACAGGAAATAAAATAAAGTCAAAAGACATAAAAAAAACCTGATTAAATAGGTGGTCTCGTAAATATCTCCCAAGAGGCTTGTCAAAACTGCCATAATATTTGAATCGGAATAGATGTGCACGCTCACAAACAGTACCTCCTTTCCAAACACAGCGGGAAGATAGAGAAACCAAAATGCTCTGATGATCTGATGGAGATGGTGGGAATTCTTCCTTTGTAACCAAATCATCATTCCTTGAATTATCTCGATGCAATTTTATAGATTTTAAGTTATCTCTTTGCACATCAAAGTCTGTCCCCTTACCATCCTCAAACACTCCTCTATTTTCATGAAGGTTAGATGTTTGAACTTGATGACTGATACTTGTTTCTTTATGAGTTTCCATGCATCCAGGTTCATTACCCCTTAAAAAGTCTGCCATAATTTCTTCTCCAGTATGACAGGCAGAACGACTAAGGGAATAGCTTGGAGCTGTAATTGAGTGAGACAAAGAAACAAAAGGGGCCAGGCATTGTTCTCCCATATTATTCAGTTGGTTGCCTTTATCAACCGAAAGATCATGCATATTTACAACTGCACTATCAGAGTTAGAGAGAGACAAAAGCGTCTGAGAAGTATTATCTTTGTAAGAAAGTGGTAAAGCTGATCCAGTTTCTGGTCCTAAATTGGGATCTGATTTCCCAGAAGTTTGCACAACACTACTAGATTGTGACTTATCCGCTGGAGATATTGTGAAGCCAGGAATTGTGGATATAGATCGGTTTGCCATAGAGGGTTTATCCGGAAGTGCAACAGTTATGGGAGAATTCAATGGAAGTTCTGGAAGAGAGGCCCCCTCATCAGCAAGAAAAGATGTTTCCAAAGCCAAATGATATGCAGCAAATACTCCATATTGAAGAACATGCTTGACTTTCTTCAGCTCATTGCTACAGGCACCCTTAAGCAAAATCTGTAAATCAAAAAGGGAATACAGATAAATCTTTGTGAACCTTGGTGTGCTTATAAACTCCAATGACATTGATGTAGCCATCTTCAGAAACATAAAAAAAAAAAAAACTTGAAGTAAACTTCAATTTTAAAAAAAAAAAAAAGTGTAGGGAAAGAATTAAGTACAACTAAAATCAGTTCCTGAGAAAATAAATCTTTTACTGAAATTGATTTCATAATGAAATATCTTGTGTTAACTTGCATGAAGAATTCACCAAATACAAATGTCTAAACTATTGTTTGAGGAGTTCATACCAAGAAGTAACTAATAAAACAGTGAAACTTGAGCACTTACAGTACAACCCAAGGGTTTGGGGCATCCCTTAAAAAACATCAATGTTTTAATGAGTTTTTTCCCATCTTGGCAGGCAATACCATGTTCTTCAACGAATTTCTCTACATGAAACAGTTCGCAATGCCCCAGCTTTGGCGATGAAAGATGGTCAACTGAAGGGACAATCTCTGCACCAGTGCAGCGTGCTATGCGCTCTAGAAGTGGCCTTTTTACATTTAAAACAAGTGATATGTTTTTAGCGAGAAGATAATCTTGAGCACAACGAGAAACTGTTTTCTCTACCAAAAGAACATTAGGGTGGTGAGAATCTATCTTTGCAATTGCCATCTTCAAGTGATCCATTTCCTGCATAAAACATCATGAAATATGAAACTAGTGTGAAACTAGTGAAGCATCTCTATGAAACATGTTAATCAAGAATAAGGGCCCAACAAACCTGCTGCAACAGAGTATCAATGCTTGAAAGCAAATTTGATACTCGCTGGTATTCAAGAGCTCCACCAAGGATTAGAAAGCGAGCTTTCTCAATCTTTGAAGGCATACGTCGGTTGGCCACATTCTTCTTGCACACAACTCCTTTCACCACCATACTAAAAGAAAACGAGAGGGAAAGTTATGTTAAGAATTAAGAAACATCCAGAGACAAAACAAACAAATCATGATACTTGATCCTGCAACAACATTATTCCATATTATGAGGGGTATGCTCCATCATGGGGAAGGGTCATTAGTAAGTAGTAACTATCAGTAAAGTCAACTAAAAATATTTCTCATGGGGAAGTATTCAATTGGCTTGGAACATTTTACTTCTCATGGCATGGGGATTGGTGAGAATGTTCATAAAAACATGCTCCATATATCACTGCAATGGGATATGATGGGGTGGGAATTAGTTCATATGCAATGGAATTTTGGATGGGAATGAAAAACCTGACCAAGATGATTGGCCTCTAGTCCCATGTGTTGGGTTTTGACAAACTTAGGTTATTCTCATTTTTTCCTTTTGTAGTTTCATACATCATCAGTTTTGTACAATTCTGTTTGGTTATTTGTCAAAGCAAGAATTGGTATGATGTTTGATTTTAAGATATTAACACTTTTAAATGCTTGAATATTTCTTAATGCACTGTTGAATACCAGCAGTTAGAAGTATTAGTAGTAATTAACTAGTTACAGTTTTCTTAATTAGTTGTTGTCTACTTAAGTATTTTAAGTTGTCCAAAGCTTAGTGTTTTTTTTGTGAATTTTATTTATATTCCTGGAAAAAATTTCAAGGACATAACATTTCCATAAACAATTTTTTGCAGCAATGATATTGCTGGGTATTTTAACCTCCATACCAAATGATCCCTAAAGGTCTATTCAGCATTTTAGAAAATTGAACGTTGGCTTACCTATCACCGCGATGCCCACAAGCTAGGCACTTAATCTTCACATATAATCCAGGGTCCATTCCTCCACCACTACTAGTGTCTGGTTTAAGATGCATTGCTGCTTCCCATGACAAAGAGGTTAGTATATCTAGCCAGCCCTCCTTGCCATCTTCAGAAATAGGTAGATTCTCAACTTGAAGAAGCTGAGCCACTAAAGCCCTAAAGTGACCCTCAACAACATTTTGCATGGCTTTCTTATGTTCCTCAATTGATTGGTCACGATTTCTGTGCTCAAAACTTCCAAAGCTATTCAATGAACGCATATAGCGCCATTCTCCTGTAGCATCATCTTCTTCATCTTCAAAGAAAACAGCTTCTTTCTCATCTTCTTCATCTTCAGGCTCCGGAGGGAGCCAAAGTTGTTTATTGTTCTCAAAATCCATAGATTCTGCATCAGTAGTGCCCACGCCAAATATGGATGATGAAGTATCACATTCAACATTATTTACAGTACAATGTTCTTCTACCTTATCAGTGCTTAAATGAGTGTGGTCATTTCTGTTGTCAAGCAATGGGACGCTGGTTTCTTGAGTGACACTATCTCCTTCAGCAGGATGTGCTTTTTGTGATCCACATCTCTTCACAGATTCGTCGAATTCAAGTGGCCCGTAAAATTCATCTGAGTTGGCATACCTTTGCTCTTCTGAATCCCACTGACATGTTCCAAAATCATCTTCATCATCATCACTCCTATAACCAGAGGGAAACTATGAATTGTTAGTTTAATTCTCTGAATCAACTTTTAACATAGAGAGACTCCAATAAATAAGAAGACCATATAATTTCACGAAGAAGCAAAAATGATATAATGATGAAGACGACCAAAATATAGATAATTCTATTTTTCAAAATGATTATATATATATTAGCCTGCATAATGCGCGTGCACGACATTCATGCATGACACTCTGCATGGAAGGCGCAAAACTGGAAGGCGCCATCCGCAGAATGTCGCTCACAATGGTTGTGCATGCTAATATTTCTCTCTCTACTTTCGCTACGCGACTTCCGCTGTAGCAATGCCCCATTAGCATTTTTTTTCTTCATTGTCCTTTCCCTCTCGTCATTCTCCGAAGTCCGAAGTTAGGTTTTCTTGACGTGACACCCTCCTCGCTGCCACCTGTGTGTGTCCTTCGTTAGGAGCCGCCGTCCCTCTCCGCGAGACACTTGTCGCCACCTATGTGCGTCTTCTTCTTCATATTTTCTTGTAATTCCAAAAACTAAATGATTAGGGATCTGCCCGGTTGTTAACAATGGTGTGCGATTAGGTTTCAAATGTGATTTGTGATGGCCTTAGGAACTTACAGCTAGAATTAGACGATGTCCCTTTCGATCTACTAATGTTTATTTATGTCTCTACCTTTTCAAAGAATTCTTATGGATCCCCTAAAACTTAATTTGCTGCGAACTTGATCTGATATGAAGAAGAATATTTTTAATAGCTCTTCATATGAAGCCGATATACTGGCCCATTCTTTTCATATGAAAAACATTCTCGACAGTTTTATTTTTTCCCCCACAAAGCAAAAAAAAAAAAAAAAATTGGAGCATGGCGCTGACCACTAGAAAAGCTAAGTAATTAGGTAAAATAAACAATACCAGAATGTTGTTTTTGTGCATATCTATTTTTCAAATCTGTTTTTTTTTTTTTTTGCAGGAAACTTGCAAAATGTTTCTTTATATCAAAGAATACAAGTCATTTCATTTTAAGTTCTAATATTTTGTTTATATAAGATTCTGAATGTTGTTTTTAATATAGGGAAAAGCATATGTTGTCTTTGTTGGACTTGAACCGGGTATGTATGAGTATGACACATGGGTAGAAGCATCTAGTAAAGTTAATGGCTTTAAGGCCATTATACACCAGTCTTTTAAGAATATAGAGGAGGCAGAAAGAGCTTTTCAAGCAACCTGGATAAAAAAATCTGCACCCAGTTCTTTTACATCGAGTGGAAATGAAAGTTTATGTGCAGCTTCAGGTTTATTATCAAGTTCAAATTTAGGGAGAAAACTTTCGCAATCTAAAAATTAACTAAGTTGAAAGATGCATTTGAAGAGATAAAACAACATTTGGATTCTCTACAAATTAGTGATGATGATTAGGCATGTTGTTTCAAGTTGTTATCTGAGTTGAACTTCAAACGCTGAGTTTATCTGAGTTGTTGCAAGTGTTGTGTCGAAGTTGAAACAATAATTTTGTCTAAGTTGTTTTATGTGAGTTGTTGCAAGTGGTGTGTTGAAGTTGAAACAATGAGTTGTTAATTTGAAACAATGAGTTATATGAGTTGAACTTGAAATAATTGTCTTGTCACACTTAGCCTCAGTAAATCATTTATTATAAGTTATCATCCTAACTTCAACAACTCATATAAAACAACTTAGTTAACAACTCAGATAAAATTATTTCAAGTTCAACTCAAATAACTCATTGTTTCAAGTTTAACAACTCATTGTTTCAAGTTCAACATACCACTTGCAAAAACTCACATAAAACAACTTCGATAAAATTTTTGTTTCGACTTCAACAAAACAGTTGCAACAACTCAAACAAAATCAAAATCAGTGTTTGAAGTTCAACTTAGATAACAGCTTGAAACAACATGCCTAATCATCATCACTAATTTATAGAGAATCCAAACACTAATTTATCTCTTTGAATGCATCTTTCAACTTAGTTAATTTTTCAGATTGCGAAAGTTTTCTCCCTGATTTTAACTTGATAATGAACCTGAAGCTGCACATAAACTTTCATTTCCACTCAATGTAAAGGAAGTGGGTGCAGATTTTTTTTATGCAGGTGTGCCTGAAAAGCTCTTTTTACCTCCTCTCTACTCTGGTGTATAGCGCCCTTAAAGTCATTAACTTTACTAGATGCTTCTACCCACGTGTAACAAATATTTGGTTCACGTCCAACAAAGACAACATATGTTTACCCCCATATTACTTATATAAACAAAATATTATAACATAAAATGTAACAACTTACCATTCTTTGATATAAAGAAACGCTGTTTTGCAAATTTACTGCAAAAAAAAAAAATGAAAAACAAATCTGCACAAAACCATTCTGATATTGTTTATTTTACCTAATTACTTAGCTTTCATATGGGTGAGCACAGTGAGCACCATGCTCCAATTTTTATTTTATTTTATTTTATTTTTTGCTTTGTTGGGAAAAAAAATAAAATTACGCAGAATTTTTTTCATATGAAAAGAATCGGGCAGCATATCAGCTTCATATGAAGAGCTATTAAAAATATTCTTCTTCATATGAGATCAAGATTGAGCAAATTAAGTTTTAGGGGATCCACAAGAATTCTTAGAAAAGGTAGGGACAAAAATAAACATTAGTAGAACCAAAAGAACATCCACAGTTCCAGACATAAGACCATCACAAATCTAATCGCACACTATTGTTACCAACTGGGCAGATCCCTAATCACTTAGTTTTTGGAATTACAAGAAAAAATTAAGAAAATATGAAAAAGAGGACCCGAAGAAAAAGACGCACACAGGTGGCGGTGAGTGTTTCGCAGAGAGCGACAGTGGCTCCCGACGAAGGACGCACACAGGTGGCGGTGAGGAGGGTGTTGCAGCGAGAAAACCTAACTTCAGATAATGTCGAGAAGGGAAAGGAACTCCGGAGAGAATGCGAGAGAGAAAGGGCAACGAAGATAAAAAAAAAAAAAATTTAAAACAAAACGCCGACAGGTCACTGCTACAATGGAAGTCGAGTAGCAAGAGTCGAGGAGCATATCAACTCTGTGTGTGCGTGTGTATTATGTTAAACCATCAACGTTTTACCTCAAAAATAATGAAGTTCATTCCGTTTACCAAGTTAAACAAGCACAAAGCAATAAGATGGCAATTTCTAATAGCATTACCTCGTTAAACATGCTGCAAGTTTAACTCATCTACACACCAATTTGTATAAGTTAGGTATAATTAAATAAAATTTAATAACATAAGTAGCATGTCTTCCTTCTCTGGCCATTTCAGAAATGATGAATTTCAGGCAATTCCTCCCAATTGAACAACGACCAATTCTTATCGCATTAGGTGTGGTCGGCTATATGGACTCTTCTACGCTATTGGATTCTATCCCCTACCATATTATCATTTATAGTTAAATAAATTTTATCTTATTGATTATTGCTAATCAAGTCTTTTTTGGTATTCCTCTTTCTCATTTGCTATAAACATTTGTCATAGTTTCTCCAAGTTGTCCAATTCCTCCAAGTTGAACAAGCATTAAAAAACAACATGGTGATCCCTTTCAAATTGTAATGCACATATTTGTCCAATTTAATTCATCTTTGATCTTAGTATAGGTTAGACATTGGATGAACATATAACCCACCTGCTCTAATCTCATGGATTAAGATGCAGCCATCTTAGAATATAATAGGGCCCTATGGACAATAACGATCAAATGAGATGAGGTTTTATGGAATACAATGATATAAAAGAAAGTTGTCATACAGGCAGCACAAATAGTATTAGTCATCACCAACTTCACTGTCAAGCAAATAGTACGCTGCTGTAGAGAGAATGATATTAGAAAGATAAAGCCACCTGTTTAAGCAAAGCTCGAATCGAGTAGGTGAATGGTCACCTTTATCCACCAAGGCATCCATGCAACCCTCTTCTATCAGCAAGTCTTGTTTGTCAAAGCAATTTTCCATCTGGACAGATTGGTTGGGACTAAGAGCAGAAGCATAGGATGGTTGCTGGAAAGTTCCACCTGAGTATCTGTAAGAAACTACTGCTGACAGGCTACTGTTACCAGCACCACTGGACTTTGTGCTATCAAAACTTGTATTTGAAAGGGAAGGACTAAGAATAGGGCTTGATGGTTCTGCTTCATATCTTGCAGTTGTCACATCCTCCCGCTGCTTGAAACAGAAGTTGCACACACGAATCAACTCCCCTTCCTGCTGGAGACTCTCTGACTCATATGAATTTACAGGGATAAAATTTGAGGTGCACTTAGCACAGAAAATGCGCCCACACTTCCTACAATGGTGTCTGCGATTGAAAACTGTGAATTGTGAGTCGCATTCATAACATACCATACAACTATCATCAGGCATCCAAAAAGCCCTTGAAATTGAATCTGGTTCAGTCTTCCAAGTAATCCAGGACTTCACCAAGTTGAACAGATTAGGGAACCTCTTTCCCACGGGTTCCATAGACGATGGGCCTTTCTAGCCCTCTCATTCTGGTCTGTTCATGTGTTGCTATCTAAAATGATGGAAAAGTTTCGTTAACCAACCAATTCTGAGTCAGCTTTCCACATAAGAAACTTTAGACCACTCGGTGGAGTGAACAAGGAACTGATAACTACAAAATAAACCCTGTCATAATCAAGAGACAAGGAAGGCCCAGACTCCACCTCAAGAAGCCTTCTTTTTTATCGTAGGGAGAATTAAGAACAACACTCTAACTCACTGCTCCGTGATACATCCGATTCCTTTGGACTCCCATATCCATCGCTCTTCATTCTATTCAAAACCCTAAGACAATCATGCGAACCAATCCGACGGAACTTCTCGACACAGAACGAAGAATTCAAACCAACTCCTTAGAAATTATATCTGCAACAAGAAATACAAGAATTATATATCAATTTCCTTGGGGAAAATCATCCGAAGAAGCAAAGAAATCAACCGGCAGAAGAACAAGACCCCCAAAAAAACCTAAATCGGAGAGGATCCACGCCCCAAGGAAATAAGGAATCGACGGCGACACTACGACCCACTCGAGTTCTCGAAGGACACCGGGAAGACGAACGAATTGGGGTGATAGTGATCGACCGCCACACGTGATCCTCCGCGTTTCAGGAAGCTTCCTTGTGGAATCAGAACGATCCCCCAACCAAAATCACGGAAACTGAAACCGATACGACGCCGCCCAATAAATCGCAGAAAAAGGACGAAAAATCGCACCTCTCTCCTCCTCCTCGACCGCCCCTCTCCGCTGCCCGTCTCTGCTTCGAGTTTCATGTGGAGTGGATGCCAAGGACCAGCCCACAACATTTTATTGCATCCTCTTTTATTTTTTTCACTAATTACTTACTTTTCCACCGAGTTCCCCATTGCCCGTACGCGCCGGGTCCCACAAGCATACAGCAGGTATTATTCTAAACTGTGCGTTAACGTGTGGCGATGCAAATCTTTTCTGTATTAATTTAATTTTCAAGTTATCAGCGTAACCCGTGTGCTTACCGGCTAATCAGTAATCACATAATCAACAATAGAGAAATGAAACATAAACAAAGGTTCATTTATTCAATTTAGGTAATACAATAAAATCTCATTTATTTAAAAATTTTAATACATAATTTAATGTGATATTTTACTATATTATCCTTGTTTAATAATAATAATAATGATGATGATATATATAAATAAATAAAATTGGATTTTTTTAATATAATTTTAAAAAAATTTAGATGATTTTAATTATACTACTGTTAAAAAAGATCGAATATAAAATAATATTAGTTTTTAGTTAAAAAAAAAAAGAAAACGATGAGCCATGGTTTTCTCATTTGAGGTTCGAAACCGAGATTGATGACTTTTCGAAATCAAAAAAACTTCAAAATTCAAAAAAAAAAAAACTTAAATTAAATATAATTATCCTAGATTAGATTATCGTAGACGAATAGGCTTATTATCTACGATATCCTTGAACCCAATAGGCCCAAAGTGTTTTCTCAATCACGAATTCATTTTATAAAGTAAAAATAATTTTTAAATGTTCATTTTATTTATTATTATTTTAATATAGAAAATGTTAATTTACTTTATTATTAGCTTCATGCTTTGATTTGTCATACACGTCAAGTTCTTGGGTAAATTATTTATTTATAATTGATCCACACGTTTGCCATGTTTTTATTAAGAAAAAAGTGTAAATTTGCCTTTCATGTGTCACAAATTGCAGTGGCTGTATTTTCTTTTCACAAATGCCATTAGAACTTAAAATAACAAGAAACTTACTACGAATCAATGAGAGAATGATTGAGCTGCTAATTGAAAAACTTTACAGGGTAAAAATGAAATTTTTCACTAAGAATTGTTCACAGGTCGGGTGTGTACGGTACGCCGGCCGACGGCAACCAGCTGTCGGCTGTCGCCATTGATCAACTTGTGGACCGTGAACGGGGTTGCCTCGGCCGGTTTCTTCAGGATATGATATCCGGTCCAGTTAACCCGGCCGACCAGACTTGAACCCGGTCCGTCGTTCCGGAACTCGCCGTAGTACGCCGTTGCGCCGCGCCCATCCCAGTCCAACAACCCCGCCGGCGAAATCGACGAGTCCAGGTGCGACTGCATGAACACCGCCCGCGAGTATTTCCTCCACGGCCTGCCGAGGAAGACGTCGACTCCGGCGGCGGGGAGGTCCTTGTCGGCCGACGTCACGTTGCAGAACTGGAAGGAGTAGCCGGAGTTCTGGTGTTTAAGCTCGCGGGAGTGAGCCGTGATGGTGTCGGAGTTCCCGTGGGGAGGGAGGCGAGAGAGAATGTGGCACTGCTGGAAGACTGCGGCGGCGTTGCCGAAGATGTAGTCGACGGTGCCAAAGATGCGGCATTGGCGGTAGAACTAGTGGTTGGAGGAGGCGTTGCCGAAGTTTGAATTAGATTGATTAATTAAGGTTTAAGTTTTAATTTGATTAAGGTTGATTATTTATATTGGTTAATTAAGGTTTAAGTTTTAATTTGATTAATGTTTAGTTTAATTTTATTAAGGTTAAGTTGATTGACCTAATTTTCATTAACCTTATCCATCTTACCTGTTTCTAAATTATAAAATTGGGAACCTTAGGTATTTATGTGAAATGGTATTTTTCTAAATTTATGGTTAAGTCTAAAATTTGTTCAAAACTTATATTAGACTCAGATTTAATAATTAAAAATTTAAAACACCTTTCAATCATTAGCTTCCAAGTCATGGCGAGGCACAAGGTCTTCTTTGGCCTAAGCCTTATTGGATCATCAACTATTTCCTAGACAAAGCCGCTTAAAGAAATAATATTTTAAATTTCTTATTCAAAAATCTATGAATAACTAGTAAGTTTTGTTCAGATCTAATCCTTAAACTAACCAGTTCTATCATAAGCATGCAAGAAAAATAAATAAACATGCATTAATCAAGAAAAAGATTTATCAAACTAAGTAAACAGTTTTCTTATTGGCTCCCCCTGGATCATATCCTCGATATAGTTTATCCAAGAAATGGATTTGATCCTTGGGGATCCAATATTGATTTGGTCCTGCTTGATTAATCAAGCTCAGTTTGGGGACTCATACTTGGACTTGGGTGATATTCCTATTAATTATAGAATAATAAGATCTAAACCGTGAATTAGAGTTAATTAAATCCAATTCCAGATCGATTTAGAATAGTTTTCTATTTTCCAAGAATCATGTAAAGATTCTTGGACCCCAGAGTAAACTTTTCCAAATTTATTCTATGTTCTCTGACTTGAGTTTTCAAGGAAGAATTCTCTTCCTTAAGCTTTTGGACTTGAGTTGAGCTTTCTTCCTAAACTGGCTCCGTCGGAGAGTTTGAACTGGTCTCTTCCTTAAGGAGTTTTACCTCCTCTTGGAGAGACTTGACCTGGTCATTAGACTTACCCAATTTACGAGACAGATATGAAATCAAACCGTATAAATCAGATTCAACAAAACAGTTACCTTCAGTCGGCCTGTTTCCGACAGTGAGACGGTTCCGTTGCCGAAATCCAGCTCTTCTTCAAACTTTGAGTCGGAGTGAACATCGTCTTGCGCCGCTAGTGCCTGCAGGTTCGAGCGTTGTGGTTCGTCTTCGTCTAATTCCGAGGAAGATTCGTCTCAAGTTGCCTGGAGAGTCTTCTTTCTTCTTTGCCTCCTGCTTCTTTGGGGCACTCTGACTTGAAGTGACCCTTTCTTCCACACCCATAACAGGTGACCTCTGTCTTGTTCTTTTGACTTGAATTTGATTCAATCGGATCATCCTTTGACTGTCCCACCTTTTTCTTCTTTTGAGCCCTTCTAGCCTTGAACATCTTTCGGACTATGTGTACGAGCTCGACCAATTCTTCTTTTTCTGATTCTGAGTCAGAATCAGACTCTATTTCTGAAATCATCTTCTTTATTTTTCCTGCAACTAAAGCTACACATTTCTCTGCAAGTGTTCCGTTAGTCTTCTCATGAAGTTCAAATTCAAAAAATAGTTCATCCAATTTAATAACTGAGAGATCCTTAGAAACTTTGTAAGCATCAACCATGGATGCCCACAAAGAATTTCTAG
>JBAMIB010427862.1:0-18255 GCA_037177415.1 Kaempferia rotunda | reverse complement strand
CGATCCAGGAACTTCCATAACGTTGGCGTGATTCGGTTTGAGCAACGGATCCTTACGTGATACATCTTCGTAATGAAAATAGAGTGGAAACATGAGTTGCCTTTATCAGTATCTATAGAATAAGCACTGTGAACTATCCGCTTCAAAAGGAGAGTGGGTTGACTAATCCAAAAAATCAATGACAGGTCCGCACGGCCTGCATCACACGTCGGTAGGGAACGCTTTGCCTTGTCCCTAAATTGGTAATTTGGGCCAGGTAATTGGCGTAAGTGTCTTGATCAAGGGCACGTCCAGTCGGGTAGAAAAGAAAGCCCCGGATCTGATGTGTTTTTTCAAAGACAACTTGAGGGGAATACCCGTCCGCCACAAGTGCGGCCTCTACGCGTGTTTCGATTTCAAGTTGACTCCGGATGAAGGAGTCGAGGATTGGCTCGTTATAAGCCACTCCCCACCAATTCGTCCTCAATCGATCAGTGAGCTCTGCTCGCCGGGTGTTTTCGTCGAGCAGCGGAGGCTCCAGGTCAGGAATCAAAGGTTCTTGATTGACCGTACCCTCGCTGGAGCTAGATTCGCCCGAAGATGGCATCGGTTCCAACAAGACACGTTCCTCGAAACTTATCCAGCCCGAGGTCGATGCGCTTGAAGGCACGTTGGAGGGTTGCTCCGCAGCAGGATTGGCAGCAGGTTGACCCCCTGCTGGATCCTGCATGTACAAAGTAGACCCCCCAAGGCCCGAAACCAGACAGAGAAGCAGAATGATTGGAATTTTGTAACCAAGAAGCCGAAAAAGGAGAAAGCGGAATAATTTCAAAAGGAGCATGGATTTTTGTTTTCCCCCAATAAGACTCAAATCCAAACCTAGTACAAGAGACAAGACAAAGTATACAGCGAATCCGGAGAAGAAGAAAATTCTGACCATAATGGGATTTAAACGAGGAGAATAAGGAACCTTCTTTGTTCTTTCTAAGTCTTCCCTTGAGTTCATTTGCTTTTGGTTTAATATGGTATCGATAGCAATAGCAGTTTTTCCAGTTTGTCGGTCCCCGATTATAAGTTCTCGTTGACCACGACCTATAGGAACCAGGCTATCTACCGCTTTTAAACCTGTTTGCATAGGCTCGTGCACAGATTTACGTTCAATAATCCCTGGGGCTTTCACTTCGACACGTCTTCGCTCGTGATCGCTTAGAGCTCCTCTTCCATCAATAGGTACTCCCAAGGCGTCGACCACACGCCCTAGCATAGCCTTTCCCGCAGGAACATCCACAATAGATCCAGTGCGCTTGACAAGATCTCCTTCTTTAATAGCAGTATCACTACCAAAGACAACAATCCCAACATTTTCATTCTCAAGATTCAAGGCTATTCCTTTCACACCGCTGGCAAATTCAACCATTTCTCCAGCTTGAATCTCGTTCAATCCATAAACACGTGCAATCCCATCTCCAACTGAGACCACTCGACCGATCTCATCCACTTTCAAATGAGTGTAAAAGTAGCTAATTAGACTTTATAATAGACTTGTTAGTTCCGCAGCTCGGGGAGAAAGTTCCATAATTAAATTAAAGATCGAGTCAAGGGAGAATGCCGCTTTAATTGAAAATAACTCTGTTTCAAAACAAACTATAAGGTATAGTTGATCAGATCCAGAAATGCAAAAAGGTCCTGTGAGAGCCAACTGTTGGGCCCATGTAGCATGATATCATAAAAAAGGTCCCTAAGCAAGCCTTCAATGCTAATCCAATCAGTTCCGATGACTTATCTAACAAGGTCAGGTCTTGTCAATTCGGGAGGTACTTGTCTCCCGCTTCTCTCAATCGTTTTTCGGGATTCCTTAGATATTATATCAAGTATCTCCTCAAACTCAAGTGGAGCACTTGAGGCGTCGGATTGGATTGAAGAACTAGTGGAAGTATTTGAAGAAGGGAAAGAACGAAGCTCAGTATCCATTATCAAATCTAAATCATAAAGGGTTGGATTCCCGTAGAGTACAATCGAATTCATTGATCGACCACTTGGTTCTCTCGCTCCTTGCTCGCTGAGCGGCATACCGAAAAGAAGAGTGTGTTTGGAACACCCGAAAAGAGCCCTTTATCGGCGATGAATTTGAGCCTTCTTTCGTTAGGGCGTTTAAAGAGGTAAGGTGAAAGACTGAAGTCAAGTTGCAAGCCTTCGACAACAACAAGAGGCCAGTCACTGAACACCACGCCAATCCCGATTCAAGTACAAGTCTCCTTCGACGTGAACAGACGCTTTCTTATCTTACGAGATTTCGAGTTGGATGAAAAGAGCGCTCCTAAATGAAGCCTTTCTAAACTATACGGCAAAATCTTTCTTCCTCTCGCATGGGGGCTGATGATGGATATTCGGGTAGCTTAGAGGACCCATGGTTTACGTGTTTCAACTCCGATCGTGCTATTTGATTCATTAGTGCGAAATGGCCACTTCACTTGTTTTACGAATGGACCGCCCTATCCTATTATCATTCCTATGATGAGATCGCCCACGGGCTCAAACCATCGCCATCGCCCTAGACTGCTAACAAAGATTCTCACCCTACAGGATCCTACCCTTCTACTAAACCCGACTTCCGCTTAATAAGTTTCGATCCCGGTTTAGCTGGACTCCAACAATATGGGAACTTCCCCGGAAGATCACAAGCCCTCCCATTTCATTTGCTTATGGTACGCAATCCGCCTATTACCACTTATCCAATTCCATGTAAGGAAACTGGCCTGGCCCTACAAACCAAGGACAGCACTCAATGTCTCTCTTCTCGTTCTACCTGAAACGTCGAACAATGGGATGGAAGGCTACTACCACTCAAAAAGGCTCCAATCCAAGATAGAGGGCGGCTTTGTTAAGATATCCCCTGGCGCATAAGATAGACCCGATCGGTACTCCATCTAGAGAAGAGAAAGTACTAGGCCAGCCATAAGCCCTAAGTCAGGGAAAGGGAAGCGGGAAAAGTAGGGCGTCGTTCCTTAGAGGTTACATTCCATAGTTAGGAGGGGAAATGTTGCGTAGGAGAGCTTTAGCTCCGGCTTACCGCTTATTCTTTACTTGCCTTAGCCGAACGAAGCTGAGCTCAAGTCAGCATCTTCTTTTCTAGTGGTTGTAGCTCTTGTTTATTCTTTTCCTACGGCAGAAACCGGACTAGGAACTGTTGGCCTAGTTGGAACTACTTGTCCTCTTCATTTTGCTGAGCTAGGTAAATCCTTCTTCATAAGCCGGCTAGTCTATCCATCTGAGCTTTCGAGTCGCTCATCTGATATTGATTTTTTTGTAGACGATGAACCGATTGGAAAATCTTCCTCCCCCCATTTCAACTACACTACGCTCCCCCACTACGTCGCTGGGTTTCCCTTATGCCTAACGTAACCATTAAGCCGTCTTCCGAGGGTGAACATCCCATAGATCGTGAACTCTTAATAATGAAATAAGGATTTAACAGTTTTATAATATTTTGTTTTTATAAAATCTTTCAAAAATCTTTCTTATTTGAAACCCAATCGAATGGGCCAAGCGAAGGTTTTCTGGCTTAACGAGAGCTGGTTTGAGCCCACGACGATCTGTAATCGACGGGCCCGTCCAACAAAGTCCTACAAATGAAGACTTGGGCCTATCAAGCCAGTTTTCCTCGATGAAAGCCCACAGCCCGGGCCAAAGCACAACAAGCCTACCCATAATCAAAGCAAGCCCAAGCCGTGCAGATGATCCCCTTTCTCCCCCGTGTGGAAGTATGTCTTTCTTGCTGCTCTGCTCTCTCTGTCAGCACTTTTTGCTCTGCTCTATTCTAGAGTCAAAAGTCAAGAGAAATCTTTCCTTGCCCAATCGTAATCATGATCGGGAAATTAGCCCTCCTAAGGCCCTGTTCTGGCATATGCCTTCTCATCTTTCCCTCTAACTATGACTATCATATATAGAATAAACTCTTCATTTAGTTCGGATCGTACCGCAGAAAGCACTAGTTCTGACTTGAAGGATGTAGTTGCTCCTACTTGTCTCAATCACACGGATTTATAAAGGGTCGGGGTTAGAGAACTTTTTTCTTTGTTTTTTAATGGAAAGGGGAATTCCTTCTCAAATTGCTAGAATGGGAAAGAGATTTTTCCTCTTTTCTAACTACGCTGTTTACGATGGACTCTATGTGGCCTATGCTTTCTTCTGCTCTTCCTATCTGGCGGAGCAAGACATTTCTTGTTAGTAACCTTATCCACGCTAGGACAAAAGACTGTCTCAAAGCCCATAGCCAAAGGCATAGTCGATTAGTGCTTTCTTCGGATTGGATTCTTTTTGTTTTTATAAGTTCTAAAAAAAAAGTGTGTTTCCCCGGAGCGGTAACTAGCTCCGACGTCCCTACTTCGCTTGCATCACTCCTTCTCTTTCTCAGGGACTCTTCCTTAAGCATATATCTACTGTCTCGGTAGGACAATTAATAGCTTATATAGGCCTCTTTCCTTGCTGCACTTGGAACTGAACTTCGTTGCAGGGGGAAGAGAACTTAGATCCGTATGGAAGATCAACATCCGATTGCTTTTGTGATGCTTAATTTAAATGAGGCTTCCCTGTGGGCAAACTAGTGGCTGCATGAAAATAGGGATAATAGGGCGTCTTTTGAGACCGGATTAGCCAACACGGTCAACTTTCGTCTTCACGGGGAAGCATATCATCTCTTGAGTGGTAGATCCTCAACCGCTTGATAGTGGGCTATAGTATCAATCTTCCGCTAATGCTAACATCTCTTATCTTCTTTTTGAACGCTTCGGGAAAGTGTATAACCTGCACGTGCTCAGCCGCATTTCACAAGCAATTCATGAGGAGCTTTTTCCAATCTGTAGATCACTATTGATCAGATATCAGATCAACCACTCGTTCCCTCAAAGTCGGATGAGAACACTAATTTCCAATAGAATAGCGGTAGATGAACCCTAGGTCGGTGCTGGAAAAGGGAAAAGAGTTCCCAAGCAACCCACCATCATCAGGGGGTTAGAGTGAATGGAAGGGCCGAGGCCTCTGATATAAGTAAGTTGGGGATCGACCTTCTTGGGAGATTGCAGACGTAAGGGCCGACTAGTTGGAGGGCTCGAGCGAGAGAGTATACCCGATGGTAGATAGGCTCGAGCGCCAGTCACTTTATAAGATTGTTTTTTTGAATCGCAGATCAGTAGTCGTTTGAGAACACTAATTTCCAATAGTTGAACGAATTCTGTGATCAAGATACTTGTCATTTCAATCAATTTTTAGATGTAAAAGAGACTTGTCATTTGGCTCTCAGATGGTAGTCATTTTGCTCTCAATTTGAGATGCGAAAGAGAAAGTCGAAATAATAATATACATTTGTTGCTCCCGCAAGTTGATGAATGGTTAATAGAGTAGAAAATTGATTCGATTCAGATTAGAATGGTTAATAGAGTAGAAGTAGAAAATTCATCTGCCAAAGGCGAATAGAATTTGCCCCAAGTTGTAAGTTGATGAATGGTTAATAGAGTAGAATGAAATCTTCCTCTCCGTTAAGACTTTGACTACTGAATTCCAGTTGATCTAGTAGCTGCCGGACCCAATGAGCTGGGCACCATAGGTACAACGCATTGCGCGTAACCTGCCCCTGCCGGTAATCTGCAGCAGTGAAAGATACAGAATTCAAGCTAAAAAGCTTCACAGGGAGAAGATCCAAGTAAGGGAGGAAACTGAGTATATTTTGTTCTTAATTTCAATTAAATCCGAGATGGAGTGGGCTAGCATAACATCATTGCGTGACAATGACTAAAATAATTCTAACATTTTGCAACGCTCCGCGAACTCTGCCGTCGTCACCGATGAGAGTTCTAAAGAATCTCTGCGCGGATTCGCTATTCTAACCTTACCCCTTAGGTAGTCCTATTATGCATGGAGCGGCTCAATTCCTCTCTATTAGCGCAAAGGTTAATGAGTGCCCTATCCCTATAACTATATAAAGAGTGTGGACGAAGAGTCCTTTGCTCGCGCTCTGACTATCATAATCAAATCCCGCCTCCTTTTTAGGAAGGAAAGAAAGCAAAGAGGTTTGGTTGGACAAAGCGAGCCAGCGGACCCCAACTTGACTGAGATGAATAAAAAAAGGGGGACATCCAATAGAAGGAGATGCCCGACTAACCAATAGGAGTAAGCAATCATATAGTGTAGGGATTGGAAACCTCGGAAAGAGACCTATCAGTTGAGGCAAAGAAAGACAGACTCATTGTAGAAGATCTCATCTAGCCGAATGAAATGAATCGCGAAAGAAGACTAGAAGGTGCGGGCCAGCTCTACTCTAACTCTAGTGCATGGGAATAATTGAGGAAAGAGTAGTAGGTGCAGTACAAAGGACCTGTGAAGCACTATTGTGCCAAGCCCTATCGTTCCATGCTTCTTAAGAGTACAAGTCCAAGAAGTGGAGTTCCGAGGTAGCTAGTCGTCGGGGTCGGGAACTATATAAGTGGAGAAGAAGACCCTTCCTTCGCTCATGAGCTTATCACTACTATCACTTAGCAGTCAACACTATCACACTTAGTAGTCATGGATGACAGAGTGTTAGACATTACATACCGAGCTGTCAACGATTAGATAAAGGACAATTTGCAAGTGGATCGATGAGTTTTTGCTCAGCACATATTCATTACAATAATGTAATACTTGTTGGCACTAGGTTATTGAGATGTGTGCGATCCATTTAATTTCTTAGTATAGGAGACTGGGTCCTGGGTGGGAACGAAGCGAGACATTAGCTGATCTTTTCCCGAGGTAGGTAGATTAGTGCCCTTGGTAGTTCTGCCAGCTATTGAGTTATTGCTTAGTTCGTGGACTATTGAGTTCTTTACGCACCCAAGCGTATTGTAATATAATGGGAAAGAAGCAAATCTATTGAAGCGGACAATCGTCAAGTTAATGAGAATTCGGTAAGCGTTGTAGGAGTGAGCGAAGTGAGACAAAGGAGCTAACGACATCTTAGCTCTGAATTGGCACTCTTTCATTCCAGTGGTGCATAGGGCACGGGACATGACATCTTCCGTGTGTAGTAGTTCGGTCTGAGATCTTCCTATCATTAGATCATATTGGTACAAAAGCTTCTTCGACTATTGATACTAAGGTGCGTGTGGTTCAATCTATACCAACCAATCAATCTACTGTAAGATCTTATATTGCTTAGCACTCATATCATACTTGGTACTAGGTAGGAGCTTATCATACCATGTTTGTTCTCAAACACTTATCTTATCATATAAGGCACTAAGGTAGAACAGAGGGAAGCGAGATCCGCTGTTCTCTAAGTCTGGTGCCGCGGTAGAGAAAGTAAGTGGATGAGAGTAGAGACTATCGTCTGCTTTTTTATTCGAATCCTCTCTCTTTATTCTGTTCAAAATCCCATTTGATCACCTTGGTCAGGACTTTACTAAGACCCCTGACGCCTAGGCTTACTTCTCGTTACTCCAATAGCAAGAGTCTGATACACGCCCATCGATTAGGGAACTACGGATGTCTTCCACGAAAGAAGGCTCGCTACGCACCTCCTGCTCACCCTTCACATAGCTAGGAAGCCTGGCTCAGATCCTTTTCATAAGAGATGCTCCAGTACAGTAGAAGTACCTATGAGGGAAGTTTCGAGGTTTGCACAGGCCCTCACTTCTTTGGTTTATGCGTGACCGCTCTTTCAATATCAAATCTCGAACTATGCAAGAGCGCTGGTTGGGGCCGGGGTTGAGCATAGCCGGTCTTCGTCAAAGAGTGAGGGGACCCCCCCATGCATGATCACAAAGATGGGCCAAAAAGTTTAAGTCATGTAAATTCCCTATGCTGAGTAGTCCCTCCCTAATCAATCCTCGATCGCTGCTATGAGCTCGGAGGAATTCTACTTCGATAAGAAAGAGGTGTACTCACTCACCTAGCCCTGTGTATCCAGCACTCGCTCCAGAGCTTTCACATCCTAGTCAAAGGTTCATCACCCCTCTCAATAGATGCAGGTGGATACTCTATTCTAAAGGGATGCCTCTCTACTTGGATTATATTAGTGGTTAGGTATAGTGAATGAGATTTAATAAACTTAGGCCCGCTTCAAGAATATGCCCCTGCACCAACGTCCGGAAAGGCAGTCGTGGACACGGAAGTTTAAAACTAAACCGCGTAGGTAGGATTCTGTCTGCTCCAACAAAGAGAAAGGAAGCTATGCTGATCGCAATTCCAATCGATCGGAGCCCCACCGGGAAACTAGAGTCACTCTAGAAGTCCCCACAAGTGTAGTTAGAAATCCCCACAAGTGTAGCCAGGTCGGCGGGCACGAGTACCAATGGGCCATCTTCCCTCGCCGGTCGTTCCCGTGAGCTCCTTCTCACATTCTGGTTCACAGGATTCCCTAGACCCAAGTGGGATTGGACCGAGGCAACCACTCAATTCGTCTAGTATGGTACCAAGTCCCAAGCCAAGGTGCGCCGTCACTTTACTTAAAGTCCCGCTTAAATCAAGTTCTTCACTCCAGTAGGTAGTAGATGGGGTCACCTCAGGAAGGAAGATCAATAAGTGGTGCGAGAGAAAGAAGAGTGCTACAAAGGTTCTTCCCAGTGCTATTCTCTAGACCAGGCGACCTAGTGCAGATAGAAGCCCTTCGTTCCAGTGATACGTGACAAGGAAGTGACTAGATAATAATCAAAAAGCTAGGATGCCTGATAAATGGAGTGAGAGCACCGATCATCGAAGCATGATCAAGAAGAGCAGCTCGTGCACCTTTGAATGTATTGTGAGACTGGATTAGTGATTGTGAACAAGTAACTCCATCATAAAGAAGAAGATTGAAGAATACATTTCTTCCGCTCAAACAAGTGCTAGTGAATTGAGTGCTCGCTCTTTCACGAGATTTGAAAGCATTTCTCAGATCTGGGTTGAGTGCTTTCGTGCACGATTGAATGTATTGAGTGCTCAAGTGTTATTTCTATTTCTTTATTTCTTCCTAAGCAAATTCGGCAAGAGCAAGCTAGGATAGAACTTAGTCACGTACGAAGCTCGAACGAGAAAAGCGGTAGGTAGGGAGCGAGTGAAACTCCAATGATGTAAGGAAAAAATCTTTCTTTTATCTTTGGCTAAGAAGTAGAACAAGCCAACCGCGTAGTGGGACTATGAAGAGCAAACCATTTGAGGTACGCGTGTAGGAGTAAGGAGCTAGCAAGGTCTCACTCTGGACAGTTCAGAATCGCTTCTATGTCTGAGCTTTGAGTTATTGGAATGATTCTAGCTTGACTTGAGTGAAGGCGTTTCCTATAGGATTGGCTAGAGAGCATCCTTACCCTTCTTTATTCTCAAGAGGTAGTTGCCACCATTCCCTAGAGAGTGCATTCCCTAGAGAGTGCTCGGAGCAGAGAATGAGAGATCCGATCTATGGTGTGGATTAGAGGAGCACCGACGGCCCACGAAGAGAGCTGATTTCTTTGCTAGACCTCTTGGAGCTGAGGCTAGTGACACGTCTAGTGACACGTTAAGTAAAGAAGGTGCGTAGGTAGCGGCGGAAGGGACTTAGTTTTCTATGGGATGAGTGGAAATGGTGTAAGTGCTCTCCGTGCTCAAGTGGTCGAGTGAGAGTAAGTAGAGGAGCCATCCTGCTTCAATCCTTAGCCGTGCCTGCCACTCTTAGGAGGTCTCTTTATTCGTCCCCCTTCGAGGGCCCCGAAAGGCTCAGTATAGACCCGATTGAGGAGGGGCTCAGTATAGGACATGCAGGCGGAGGAAGGAGTGGACAGAGCAAGGTCGAACATTAATAAAGAAAGAATTGAAGGAAAGACCCGACCAATAAGAGGGGCTAAAGCTCGCGCATACAAGATAAAAAGTTGGACAGCTCCAATTGCTTCATTCCCCTTGCTTCATTCCGATCCAAGGCCAATTGCTTCATTCCCCTTGCTTCATTCCGATCCAAGGGTGAAATGACCGGCTTTCCTTGCACTACAGATCTCGATACCACAGGAACCAGAAGAGAGAAATTGATCAGAGCGAGCCCTAGTTCTACTCTACTTCAGGTCTATACCCACCTCTCGCCCTAGTTCTACTTCTGGAATGAGGGAAGGAAGATTCTGAGGCAAGGACACTTATGAGGCAAGGAAGAGCTTGGCCCAGACAAGGAAGAGCTTGGCCCAGAGATGCGGGAATCGAGGAAAGACCAATCTTAATCTTGGATCCGATTACAAACGAGACTTTGTTGCGATCTTCACGATCAGATCTTTGAAGTGGTCACCAGTGGAGATCCAGGAGCCAGTAGCACCCGACCTCGGACCAAGTATTGGATGTTGGCGTGATATCAAATCCAAGGATGCTTCCGAATCGCTATCGATCAGCTTTTCGCTATCGATCTTCTTTTTATAAAGAGTTGTTTCAGATGTTGCGGTAGAGGCTAGACTAGAGCGGATTTGCACTTGCAAACTTCAGGTCTTCGTAGAGGAGTAGGCGGTCCCACGTCACGTAGCGGTTGGCTCGCTTCCATGGCAACCCCAGCACATATATATTGCTGGTCGCTAAGGTCTAGCAGCAAAGGAAGTAGTTGCTTGCCTTTCCGACCAAGGAATGAATGCCAAGAGAGAAAGAAACTGCAGATCCCAGCTTTTCTGATACAAGATGGAGCTTAGAAAAGAATGAATCAAAGATATCGAAATAGGTCTCGATAAAGATCAAACTTAAAGTCGAGAAAAAAGAGATCGAGATAATTGATCAAGTACGATCTCGATTTCGAATAAAAGTGAGTCCGACTAGACCCATATGAGTACGCCATACAACCAATCCCAACCCATAGCTATTCGTCAACCATTCACACTGCTGGACTGGAGTTGCAGAAATGACGACCTAAGTCGAAGGAAGCATCCGAGCAGAGATCATCTTCTGTTAGAGAGAGATCCGAGCAAAAAAAAGAGAATGAATCGAACGCTGGAGGGAAGTCGGATCAAGAAGAAGGGAAGCTCTATGCTTGAGTAGAGCAAGCAAACGCGAGGAATGTCGACGAGTCAGGTGTAAAGGAAGTCTTCAGATCAGTGGGGTGCAAGGAAGCAAGCAGTTGGCGAGGTAGAAGTAGCTCTATGGCTAGGGAGGTAGAAGTAGCTATTGCGAGGAAGGATCTTACGCGCTGAGCAAGCAATCAAACAAGCTATCAATCGCTCACAGGCGTTCAAACAAGCAATCAATCGCTCACAGGAGTCGATCAAATCAGATCTCTTTCAGTTCGATAAATAGGTCTAGCTTTCAGTTCGATAAATAGGTCTCGCTGAAAACTACCAAGTAGGTCTTTGCGGTAGAGGGAAGTGCGCTACAACAGCTGTCCTCTGACATCGCAGTGAAGATCCTAGTCCGATCAAACCTCTAGAGAGCACTTGTTCAACTTCAGACAAAACCTCTAGAGAGCTGGGCAGAGCACTTCACTTGTTCAACTTCTATCCGCAGAGCACTTGTTCAACTTCTATCCAAGGAAAGAACCAAAGGGACGGGGAAGCTTTCAATCACCCGAAAGGGGACGAGGAACGGTGGGATCCTAAAGGAAGCACGGAGCGCTGAACGCTTCTCTCTCTGGCAAATGGAAGGACGCAAAGGTTGAAGGCTGCCAAAGGGACCAAGGCTGCCGAAGGGGCAAGGGTCGAACAGGGTTGGCTGGCAGCCCTATGCCCGCTAAAGACATGGAAGACCTAGCAGTCAAGTGGCAGGGGAAGCAGAGGGAAGCTAGGCTTGAGTACGGGAGGAAGGGGAAGGGGAGGAGCAGTAGATCGGATATAGCTTAGCCAACTGAAGGTCTCTCAACCATTCCAACTAAGAAGAGAACGCAGCCAACTCATTACTTGAGCGAGATCAAGCTGAGAAAGCAGATAAAGCTGAGAAGAATGCAGATAAAGCTGATCAAGTGATAGCGCAAAAGAAATAAAGAAAGAGCGTGATCAAACCGAACCCTTAATCTACGCCGGACGAGTCCGCCTGGGAGAAAGGAGCGAGCGCAAAGCACCCGATGCATTGGATGAAAGACCGGGATGGTGCCGAGGACCGAACCAAAGCAGAAAAAAATCAGAGAATGAGTGCGCCAACGCAGACCTTGGACAATGAGAGAGGAACGCAGACAAGTAGAACGAAGCAGAACAATGCCAGATCCGACCAAGCAAAACTCGGTAATCCAGGTCTGGCCCAAGCTGCGAATGAGGATAATTTGCTTCTGGTTTGGTCCAAGGCAAATGCGATCTGAACGATCTTCAAATGCGATCCGTGGCTAACCCTCACTGTCATCGGAAGCCCTCTCACTGTCATCGGAAGGAGGAGAACCAGGAGGAGTCAGAGGGAAGGGACTACAAGAGCGCTACGGGAGTCAATCTGAAGGGACAAGCACTGCGCTACGGTAGGTAGACGAGGGAAGGGTCATCGGAAGGAGGAGCGCAAAAGCACGTGTCCTAATCCAATCACAACTATTTGCTTGCTGGAACTATTTTACTTGCTTGCTGGTCGGGGCAGGTTTGCTGGAACTATTTTCTTCTTTGCCATCTTCTCTTTCCTACCCATATTTCTTTGGACACGAGGGATCATAGCTCCTTCGATCCACACGAATAGCTTCCTCCTTTGCCATCTTCTCTTTCCTACCTTCTCCCACCTACTTGACTCCAGATGAATGAAACCAGTGAAGCGCTCCTTTGCCATACCTTACTCGTGGACATTAGCCATACATAGCTGACTTCCCATCTTCAGGCACAGATCAGTCCTCTTCACCAGTCAGTCCTCCTCTGAACCTTGCTTTTTTCTCTTTCTTTCTTAGCTTTTTTATCTTCCCCCGTCCAGACAAAGATCAATCAGTCCCGCGCCGATTCACTTGAAGGCACCTCTGGCTTGAAGTACCTGCTCTCTGGAACGACTATCTGGTAGGCATTTCGTAGCCGCACCGGAAAGAACTAACTATATGGATGGTAGGCGTAGCCAAGTACACGGAAGGAAGTGGTCAGGAGGCGTAGCACCTACACGGAAAAGAAGTGGTCTGAGGGTCACCCGCTAGTTCCAAAGTAGTCTTAAATGAATCACTTCTCCAACCACATCTCGCAACATCATCTCAAGTTACTTAGGCCTCATCTCAAGTGACTTTCTTTAGGCCAAGAGAGACTTTAGGCCAAGCTTATAGAAAGATTGCCTCTCCTCCTCTCCGGATCCTTGCACCGATCGCTACTCTTTATCCGCCTAACCATTTCACAGATCGATTAGTTTCGTTGCAGAACTCACTCCGATTACATCTCCTTCTGCTGATTTAGCGCTTATTACACTTCCTTCTGCTGCTTTAGAGCTTATTGCTCCCCAGACTCTTGTCCATCCGGTCTCCTGAATGAGGGGAGAAGCGAGCAAGGTATCGAGAAGCAAGAAACCGTGTAATTCGTTAGGACTTTTCACGAGCACCGGACCAGTGCTAATCGGCTCCTCTACCTTGGTGGCATTTATTCTACTCTAGATCCATTTATTCTACTCTAGATCGGGTATCGCACCTTCCTATCAGACAGCTTTTTGAACCCGCGAAGAAGCCGAAGCTACCGTTTCATTCGCCGCCTATAGTCGTATGATCTTCCCTCGCCTATTCTATGATATTCCTCGTGCTTATTGCAGAAGGTCGCATAAGTGACTCCAATTAGCGTTCGATTCATTATAAAGTCAAGTCTCTCTTGGACTAGTGGCACGATCTACTGAATCCATGAACTGACCTCGTCGAGTGAGGAACTACTGAAGTGGACTCGCCCCCTTTCACCCCTTCGCCTATCGGCTCAGCTCTTCGCCCCTTCCTTTCTGACCGTTGCTTACTTCCTTCGGTACCTTCCTTTCTTTTCTTACCTTGGCTTACTTCCTTTATTAATTAGCGCTCCTTTCACGCTACACACCGGACCGCACCTCTGCTAGCGATATGTATGAGAGCGATGCTTAAGAATGCTTAGCCTTGACCTCATGCGGCATCCGCGTTCAATAACGCCACTTTACGAACAAACAAGCGAGAGGAAAGACGAGAAAGAAAAGACAATAATAAAAAAACCATTGGTTACATCGCGGGCTTTAATCAAGTTCCTCCAACGGATCGGGTAGAGAAAGCTCTAAGGTGGGCCTACTAGTCGAGGATAGCGGTCTCGGGTTGGCTCCCACTAAAGACAAGACTAAACTGGAGATCGGGCCTTACGTCACGATCCACGACGCGTAGTATAGTATAGATCGTACGTAAAGACACGACACGAGACTAGCGAGCGGAGATTAAGCCCGAGCAACGGGAGATTAAGCACGAGCTACGGGAAGAATCTCGATCAAACACACACAGATCGGATCTATAAAGCACGATGCGACGCAACGATGCCAAACCCTATCGTGCGGGATCGAGCTACGAACCACAATTGCAATAGCGGGAGGCGAGCTACGAACCACGAGTACACGAGCTACGAACCACAAAGACTATAATTAAGTAAGGCGCCAACGAGTAGTTGAGCAACCAACGAGGCGCATATGAACGCGGGATTTGTTGAGCAACCAACGAGTCTTATTCCACCTCTACTCCCATTGTTGGAACTACCGTCTCATATCCCGTGGTACTGTACGTCGTGTCGTTATGAACAAAAAATGCTCCCCTAAAGGGTGTCAGTGATTGTATATGCATTTTTGTTTTTTTATATGGAGGGCCCCTCAACTCATTGAACACCTGATAGACAGGGCGAGCCCTCCGTCATCGGATAGTCTCTTATCTGAATCAGAATCTGAGTGTTATTGTTATATAGAATAAATGAATCTTCTATCTTCTCCCTTTAATATTTCTCACTCGGATAAGGGCTCATAACTTACCACTCCAGTACTAGCTAATGCAAGGAGTATGCCATCTACTACTAGCTAATGCAAGGAGTTGGATAATATTGCTCATCTGACTTCCTTCTCTTTTGCGACAAGAGTCTCTTTTCTCATATATTTATCAACTCAAACTCATTTCCCTGTTTTCCGCAAGATACTGATTATATTAGAGAACTCACGTCTTTCCCTTCTTGCTTACCTGATCGCATCCCTACCTTCCTAAGCTTTCCCCAACTCGATGGCTTGAAGGAAAAGAAAGAAGGATTGATGTCTCTTCCACTCTTCATTATTCTTTTCCACGTCAGGGGCTCGTAACCTAGCTTTCAAAGGAATGCCTAGACCGCCATGGAAGCACTTATCTATAATATAAGCACTTTTTGTCTAGCACTGGCTTTACACGACTATTAGTTCTTGGCCCATGTTCATATTCAGCCCTTCCACCCTTTGTCAATGTGCCATCTATCTATCCCATTGGACTGGACTGCGATTGCGAGACCACAGCCTATTTATTGACTTAAACTATGATTCTATTTAGCAATTTCACAGAACGCCTGCCTCAGGTTTCTTGGCGCCGCATGTTTGAACATGTGGGGCGGTTAAGGGGATTCTTGATCAGGATTTACCTGGCTGCTACTGGTTATCTTACTTTAGAAGGAGCTGTATGCTCTCTTGCGCGAAGGTCTTTCTACGTTTTGAATTTCGAAAATCAGGGCTTTTGTTTACGTCGCTGTATTTGAAGCAGTGTGCTGTGCATTTGCAACAGTATTATGCTGAGTCATCTGCAGTGGACAGTAAGCCCACCGTCAAGGTGAGTCTAAGTAGGGCAGGGATTCCAACTATCATTCCAAAACATCATCGATTCATTATTATTCATCGATCTGAAAGAGGAGATAGGTTGGTCCGTCTATATCTGTCATGGTTTAGCATATGTAGGGTAATTCCTCTCGCCAAGCGGGTTAGCAAGGCGACGTTTACTTCTATCGTGGCACCACAGCAGAATGTGGACCAGATCGTATGGTTGCTTGGTTAAATTGAAGAAAGGATTAATACCATTCAATCTATGTATCTGCCTTGGATCTCTCAGATCCCATTGCACAAAGGGATATCTTGGGAGCCGACATGGAAGTCAATGCCAAATGATGATCGAAGGTTCCGTAAGGTTCCTAAACCCATACCAAACGTATTTTCATCACTGAAGTACGAGTTGGCAGCGTTTGCATCTGATGCTCGGTTATTTAATCATAAAGCATTGCCATGGCATCCCGGAATGTTATGGTCGAAGAGGACTTGATATCCTCTAGACTATAGTTACAACACAAGGGCTGTTAATGAAGACTTAAGCGTCTACCACAGTCAGGTAGAGCCTTTCTTAAATAAGGTCTACGATGATCTCAAGGACCTTCGTCTTTATCCAGGTCGCCTTACGTGCACCCTTTCAGGGGCTGGTAAGCGGCGTCTGTTTGCTATAGGAAACTATGTGCGGCAGCGTCTCTTGTACCCTGTACACAGCTGGGCTATGCGGGTCTTATCTCGTATTCCTAGTGATGCTTCAGACAAGAAGGTCCCATCCATCGTCTTAGGGCGATGCAGCCATTGGATATTTGTTCCTTTGATCTGTCATCTGCTACGGATAGGTGGCCAGTGGTAGTCTTAACGTCGGTTTTCACCCGATTATTCGGACGAGCTACGGCGCTGTGTGTTGTCTTTGGTTCCTTGTGGTTTAATGTCTTTTATATGCATCGCCCTCTATTAAATAAGGCGAGGTATATTCACTTTGCTACCGGGCAGCCATTGGGCTACTACGGCTCTTGGGCCCTCTTCAGCCTCTCACATCATTATCTGGTGTGGTTGGCTGCGTGGTTTGTTAACCCAAGGGGAAGGAAGCCATTTAGAAATTATGCTCTTCTCGGTGATGATATTGTAATCGCCGACAGAGCGGTGGCTGAAAAGTCTCGCGAGGGGATACTTGGTGTATCCATTTCAGAATCTAAGTCAATTGATTCGAAGAGTGGTGCACTCGAGTTTGCTAAGCAGTTTTGGGTGAAACGAGTTCAAGTTAACTTGACGCCTATTTCTGCCAAGGCAGTCTTGGCGGCTTCGACACTTATCGGGCTTTGTCAGCTGGCTGAAAAGTATGATCTTTCACGGTCATGTCTTATTAGGTTGGCGGGGGCAGGGTTTCGAGTCCGAGGACGTATACTCTCTAATAGCCTTTCAAGGCGTTGGAAGCGGTTGCGAGTTGTATCGGATAAGTCCCTTTCTTATTATCGGCTACCTTTGGATTTGTGGTTTGGTAGGGGTAACCCTATCAACCCTTATTTGAAGGGGATCATGGTCGATATGGTACGAGTGAAGTACAAGCCTAAGGAAGAAGTCTTGCCTCCTAATGAGTACCTGTGGTATGATAATGAATCGGATTTCCTAGAATACACTCTTTACCACAACTGGATTAAGAAGTGGTTGGTTTGGGTTCGATGGTATTGTACGGTTCCTTATGCACCTGATCCTAACTTGGAAGATCTGTTTGATCCTCCTATGGTCTCGCACACATGGAAACGCACGATGAAGGATAGTAATATCATTAAATACGGCTTTCTATGGAGATGCTGGGATATGGGGGATGGATGGAATCTTTCAGTTGTACCTCCATGTTTGTCAAGTGGAGGGAAAGGTTGATCTTTAGATAGAGTATTAATCTCTGACTTTAGTAACGGCTGTAGCTCTTCTGGCTATGGTCGTGTAAAGATAATCGGAAGAAAGATAAAGGCGTAGCTCAAATGAAAAGCTGGATTTGCTGTAACTAAAGCCCGGAAGGCACTTCTTATATGTCATGGTTTCAAAGGGAAGCGTTCGGGGAAAGAGTCAATTATTTACATTATCTGACTCGGTAGGGACTTCTAACAAATAAATGACATTGCGTTAAGGCTTGATATTCTAGGCATTACCGTACGTTGAGTGGGGGTTAGAGGGACGACAGAAACCTTCAACTTCAAGTACGCTATCGGGACAGGGAATTTATGAAGCAAGAACAGCCCATCCAACTTAAGCAACAGAGTCGGGCAAGACCCTAACGGACCGGATATGAAGCAGCTGAAGCCGGGAAAAGACCTTGAATAAGCCTTGTTAGAGTCCGTTCCAGTTGCATATGTTGTTGTGCTTTGAGGTAGGAACGAACACTTTTGACTTTAATGGAGCATGCTCGTAAGCGAGAGGAACAAAGAGTACGAGCTACTGGGACATCATCAAATAAGGTAGCGTAAGGGCACTTATAAGAATCTCGCTTTTTCGGTAATCTAACATCATCCCGAACCCGAAGGAGAAGTTGAAGGTGAACTCCCGCGAGCTACTTCTGAACCTCGAGCTGTTGTCAAAGTTATTCCCTCGTCTGTATAAGCTGTTGGATCCCTAACCGAACGCTATCTTTAATGAGTTTGAAGTGCCATC
>JBAMIB010427666.1:0-18257 GCA_037177415.1 Kaempferia rotunda | reverse complement strand
TAGTTAGGACCCATGAAACCAATGTCCATTGCAAGTAGTGCAGAACCCATGTTTGTTATTGCATATGGAATAAAAAAAGGAGTTATTTTCCTGTGGCCTTTCTCAATAAGAGCCTGAACACCATCAGAAAAGACACTAAGGCCGCCCATGCCAGTACCGACAAGAACACCAGCGCGAACCTTATCAATCTGCTAAAAAAACTTGCTAGTTAAAAAGGACAAACCAAATACTGCGTAATGAAATGACGAAAGTAACAAAAAATAAGTTCACTATTGAATAAGGACATTCATTTGTTAACCACTTCAAGAAAAAACTTAAACAATTTAACTCTGTATTAAACATATAAAAGTTAGGAAGAAGGGCATGCTTATTGCTGGCCTACATCGCATTTTGTAAGTTTTACATGGTTCTTGCATATTCACATTCTTTTTTACTGATGTGATAATGTCGACGGGCTCATTTGATGGGCTCATTTGCTTTCGATTTGGCATGCCCTCAATTAACGTATGGTGCTAAAATTTGGGTATGTTGTTGGCATCAACTTTTATTGAAACATCTTGGATGTTAACCACGCCACATCTTCTTGAAAAATTAAACACCAAACCTGTTGTCTTATGAGATTAGGAAAAGTGCAAACATTAACGATTATCAGAGCATGCCTTCATTGTTGTTTCCAATGATCCCAACATTATTGCATTGTTTGCTTCATTATTGAGGTTTGCTTGAAATTTCATACTATATAGTTAGTAAGGACACTATTTCTTACCAGATAGAACTACTCAGTTAGGAAATAAGCTCAATAGGTCAACAACTCACCCATGAAAAGAAGAAATAAACTTATTAGTTCAACAACTCACCCATGAAAAGAAGATCAAGGACTCCACCAGACAGCTTATGAATTACTGAAAGAAATAGAGTTGACAAGTGGCACCAGAACTTAGTGAAGGCAGTTATAGAACCAAAACAGCTGAAGCCCTTGTCCCACTAGCTCTAAATGGATTATGTTAATGAATGTGCAAAGCTGAACTATGAAGCAAGATTCTAAGTGTCAGGCTGTCAGCATTTTTTTTTTTTTTTATCAATTTCACCCCAAAACTAGGAATTTCCACTCAAATCCTATCTGTTTTGAAAAATAATTTTAGAGTCTGCTGATAAAATATGAGCGACAATGATGTCATACTTGATATAATAATAACAAATGATATATTAGGCTCCATTTTAAAAGAAAGTTAATATAATGATAATTACAGAAAAATACAAAAGAATATACATATTGGTGGATACTAACATAGTAATAATATATTTTGGTGAATTGAAAATTAAACAAAGCAAATCAAGAAGGAATTAATGTAAATCGAATAGGAAACTATGATAAATTATTCTTTCTTTAAAACCCTTTCAAACTTAAGGTGTAGCAAATCTCTTCGATTTTCAACAAGCAAGATTAAGGATGATTATATATTGCAGATATTTCAGATTAACAATTAGGTCAGAACAAAAGACACACCTGCCTAAGGATTATTTGCATAATCTTCAGGATGACAGGATATTAGTCACACATCTACAATGTGTGACCTCAGAGTTACAACCTAATGCAAGATTGAGCGACCCTTATATGTGCATTCTTAGATGATGACGTAAAAACGAAGAACTGTTTGATGATGTGATTAAAAACACAAAATGTTTCAACTTGAGAGGAGTAGCACTGGCGTTGTTGGTACAAGTCTATAGGAAGAATTATAGGTGTAGGATCAGAGAGAAGACTGATCTTTTGATGCTGAAACAAGAGACTGCAGGGAATTAAATGAAAGTTGTAAGTATAAGATAAAATGGTAGATTTGTGGAACTTGGTCACCGGTTGATCAGAAGGATAGCTTGTCAGCTGTAGAAATCAACAATCCTGAAGCACATAGTTGTTTTCTTAAACCCAATGGTTGTCTAATTGCAGTCTAGAAAGTTTCCTCTAGGATACGACCATACAACGAGATCGTACACTTTCCTAGGGGAGAGCCACAGTCCACCCGACTCAGAGACAAGATCACCAGAATGTGCCCACCATAGTGCACAATTTCGGTGGCGAACTGTCAGCAGAAGGGAAGAAGACCTTTGTCGCAGGAGCGAGAAGAGAGACTGTGTGAATTTTCCCAAACCATTCTGGTCGTTATATTAACAATTCCACACTTTAGGTTTGTGGTTTTGTGCCTCTTGAGTTGTACTCATCCAAGCTTATCCTGAGCCATTTGATGTTCATACATCCACGAAGAATCTACGGAGGGATTGCACTGGGCGGATTGGGGCATAACAGCGAAGGATGAAGAGTCAATAGAGGTCGTCGAAGAGGAAGGAAGAGCCTCCTGAGAAGATGAGGAACGGAAGGGAGATATTGATGCCGGATCGGTACTGACAAGGATCTCATCGGACAAGACGAACCAGGAGATGTCATTCATGTGCCACGGAAGCAAGTCGTGACGACGAAAGGGAGAGCCCAAAAATGTGAGCATCAAAATCAATACACATCGAATTTGGTAGAGAACAGTAAAGAAGAAAACCTCAGTCAGTCACCAAGGATGCAAATCTAACCTTGGCAATGGCTTCGCTCCCAAGGCCGAGGTCGGCGCTCTCAAGGGCCTTCTTGCCACTAACCAGGCAATACCTCAAGCAGTCGTCCAGCCTTCGATCATTCTTCCCGTCGATGTATCCTTCCGAAGAGAACCCCCTGATCTGTCCGGCGAACCTGGTGGGGAGCTTGGAGGCGTCGAACCGGTCGATGGGCCCGATCCCGCTCTCCCCTTGGAGTAGCTTCTCGTAATAGGTTTCCAGGTCGTTGCCGAACACGGAAACCAGTCCCATCCCGGTGATGACCACCCGTTTCTTGGGATCGGCCTCTCTGCGAGGCGCGGCCGCGGTCGCGGAGACTCGAACAGAGAGAAGCCGACGGTGTACTTCGGAGCGGGAGCGCCGGTGGTCGGGGAGGGGAGAACAGGAGCTGAGGCGGAGCCCGTCCAATGAGGGGACGCGTAGCGCGAGCATGGCGTCGCCGGGGGAAATGAAGAAGTGGTGGCGAGAGAACTACCAGCGTCTTCTCTGTGATTTAAGCGAGCGAGAGCGGCGATGCGAACGAGGATATGCAGTGGAGCGGATCCAGTGTTTATCTCGGAACAGCGTGAACGGTATTCGATGCTGGAAGCGTGGCAAAAGCGCAAAAGTAGATGACGTGGGAGGTGAATATTGATCTGTGAGATACAAACTACACCTGGAAAATATAAAGGATCGATTTACACGTTATTGTACGTGGATCCATTAGACCTGAATTTAATAATTGAATTTATGCAAATTAGTAGTTGAGCTACACGATGCTTGACACCATAATGAAGCAAAAAAAAAAAAATTCAATTTTATACAGCCATCGTAAAGTGGAGAATCCAATTAATATTTTGAACAGAAATGTGAAATCAAAATAAACTACACGGCCATGGTACAACATGATTACTAAAGGTCTAAATGCAAAGCTTATATTATGTGGGAGTGGAAGACCTCATTATATCAATTTGATACTGCTTATTGAATTATCTGATGGCATGAACCAGCAATTACATGAGGGTAGATGATGTGACTTTTGCTACTCCCTTTTGTCTTCCTCAATGTCTTCATTGTGTGAGTTGGTGGTGTTGAAGCCCAAAGCTGCTTTGGCATCAGTATAACTGTGAGTATCTTTTGGAGGAATTGGTCCAGGTTTTATTAACGAGAGGGATTCCTCTCGATCAAAATCTTCGAAACCATCCTCTGAGTAAGCAAATCTAAAAGAGGAGAAAAAGAAAGAGGCGTGAATTTGAAAAACACTTGCAGGAAATGCTGCATTCTGGAGATGCAGTGTGAACTGGAAATTATCTTCTTGAATATCATTGTTATCTTTTTTTAACAAGCAATCAAACAGTAAATGGATTATCATGTTGCGTTGCAGTTTACAAAGACCTTGTTCTCTTTGTCCAGATTTTTCAACTACAACTACTATTTTCAAACTACCAAGTCTGTAGCACTTGTGATCAGACCACAACAATCAAATGGACCTGCTCTCCAAAGATCAAAACAGTTTAGGGGGATCCAGGCAGAGATGGGTATCAACTTCTTGTCTCAAGGTTTACACTAGCATTGCTTATCCTAAGTATTGTCAGTCTTTTAAGCATTTCAACCCTACACATTTTTCTGACTAATTGAGGCTGGTGCTATTCAGTGTGCTTGAGCATAATAAAGTTTAAAAGCAATTTTTTTGGAGTTCACCTATATGCTTAATCCCCAAGTTTAAAAAATTAGCAGGCTTAAGAAGTTTGAATGAAATTAAATTGCAGGACCCCCAAGGTCCAGGAATTTACCTAGTTGAATTTTGGGAGGGTGCCCAAAGAATAGCAATCACGCCTAGAACAGAAAAGGAAAGAACTTGCCAAAAGGCAGGAATGATCCAAGCCCTCTTCCAGTTTTCGTTGTATATGTCAGTTGACTTGAAGTAAAGCTGCAGGAAAATAGCATTATCTTATCATGTAGGCAGTCATATACGAAATTGTAATATTAAGCAAGTGGGTTTATGGAAAATTTTCTTTTCAAATAATCAAGTTTCTTTGCAGTTGAGGTCAAAGGAGCATAAAGGTTATATTTGTCCCTGCTGCTGAAGATGACAACATAAGCAGAAATAATCTTTATTACCTCATATCCAATCCAACAAACAGATACAACAACAGCTACACCCAAAGCATTCGTGAAATTCCTATAAATGTCCAGCTTAGCCACCAACCGTCTAGCCTGTCAAGAACCACAAAGTAATTCTTAAATACCTTTGAACAAATTATTAACCTAAAAGTTGTAATGGTGAAAATGTAGTAAACAAAATTGCAGTAAGCGAAGTGAGATTAGATTCCATACAGACTGGAATCAGTGAGAAACTGGAGCACATCAAGTACCTGGAGTTTGTCTAGAGTTTTGGAAAGAGAAGTGAATATCCACAGAATGAAGAATGCATCCAGTAGTGCCACAGGAAGAATCAAAAACAGTCTTGCCTTTCCAGCCATATCACTTACGGCACCTGCATTCTCTACCAACTCAAGTATCTCCGATGCTACAAAAAATGTTGCTCCCAGCATAATCACCTTAGAAGTGAGACCCCCTAGAGTAGGTCTGACAACTCCATACCCCATAGAAACAACAAGAATGATAACTCGTGACACTGTTCTCTTTACTGTGCCAAAGGTTACTGCCCAAAAGGTGATTCCTATTGGTCTGAGACCAGTTGCATTGAACTCAGCATATTCAAAGTACCACAACGCCATTTCAAACATGCCTAATGTGATGACAAGTGTTATGCAGTTCTGAAGTGGAAGAACCTCTCTCCAAAACCTCACATACTGTGAGAACCAAAATATTCCAAGTATCACAAATGCAAACGACATAAACCCATAAAAATACATGAGAGGGGCCATCCTTCCAGGCAGATAGCCGGAAGGATTTTTCCACACAGTCTTCCCCTCTATCACCAATCCTTTAAGTGATGGGTCACAATATATAAAATACAGGTTGTACATCCCAGTTCTTGTGATGGAAATACTGTGAGAGGGCAAAGTTGTAACACGGTTTTTTGCACTAAAAGTTGCAGTTATCACTTGAGGCCAGCTAGGATTTTGTTTGCTAGTCCTATAGATGACTGTACCCTGAGTGCAAGCACCTAATTTCGCCAGATCTGAGGTGCAGCAAATAGCTCGTTGTCCACCATAGGCAGATCCACCAATTATTTCTCGATCTTCTACCTCAAACACAATTGCTTGCACCATAAAAGAATCAGTCTCTTTACTGCCTTGAGCAGCTTCCTCAGTTCGTGTGAAAGTAATCTTATCAAAGCTGAAAAAAGGAAACAAAGTCAACACGTGAATAAGTATGAATTTGCCATGAAAAGTAAGTGGGAAGAATATTCACACGAAACACTTTGTGAAAGATATTTTTGTCAATTATTTGTCCTTTACTAAAAGAAACAGTGAATCCCAATATATGAGGCTCCTGCTAGTGCAGAATTTGAAGAGCTTCAATCCATTCAGCCTCATATTGGGAATAGAAAGAGGAGAGATGATTTTATAACCCAATTATCTATTCAGACCACAAAGTAGAAACATTTCAAATGGTTGTTGACACTACATCTGACCTCTCAAGTCTTAATATCTAGCTAAAAAAGAAGGTACTTCTTTGTTTAGATCGTGTTGCAGGATTAAGAACATCGTCATATGTTCAACTTTTAAGTGAATTAAAACTACGGTGTGATATACCAAAAATGAAAACGGTAACTTGGGACTAAAAACTGGCTTACAGATTTGACTCGCAGGAAGAGACTTTGCCAGAGAAACCAAATGAAAATAGGTGTGAAATTTATGCAGACACTAAACATTACTAAAACTCTAAAACCTTACGGTGTTCTATTGATATGAAACGTTATGATATTCTCATATTTTGGATCTCCTTGAATTAATACAATCCAATACTATCAAACTTGCTCTAGAATAATGCTAGTTAACTCAGGAATAAAATGATTGGATTTTCTCCTTAGATGAATTATGAGTTATTAATTCAGTTGTGGCATTATCAGTTTAGTCCCATATGGATCTTTTTAGGGTTTATGTTGAGTCTTGTGTACCAAGAAATACGTGTCCTTTTTCAAAAATAATGTTATATAAAAAGCCACTTTCCCTATTCAAATGGTACCTGCATTTCTGTTTAGTATGAGATTTCCTACAGTAATGTCCTAAGGATGAGGCAATCAATTTCAGCAATAGCCTTCCATCTATTTCCTCCCTCTCAAACATTGCAGCCACCCAACAGCACCAAAAAATCCTCCGGAAGTCTTGAACCCA
The DNA here is from genome assembly GCA_037177415.1 of Kaempferia rotunda. Taxonomy (NCBI): domain Eukaryota; kingdom Viridiplantae; phylum Streptophyta; class Magnoliopsida; order Zingiberales; family Zingiberaceae; genus Kaempferia; species Kaempferia rotunda. The sequence continues at coordinate 11,373 of JBAMIB010427666.1, read as the reverse complement.
TGCAACCCTGTCCATTGAGAGGTATCATCTTCCGTGCTAGCATCAGCACTGTGCTTCTCTCAGGACTGGCATGTTGTCCATCTCTTTGTGTCAAACCTGCATACTTTTGCTTCTGCAAAAGATGCTTTGGGGCTCAAGTTTGTCCAACAGGGTTTTGGTCCTTATTTAACCCTTGGAACCAATCCCAAATAGTAGGTGGTTCTCGAGTTGATCTTGTCTGCCATGAAATTGACTCTCGTTGTTGTACATTGACAACCCCTTTAACCCTAGTAACAACAATCAATTCTCGTTAAGTGCTTTCCTTCTCCCTATTGTTTGCATGTCAGATATTATCTCATAGCAACAAGCCCACTCAGGAGATAATCTCCTAGGATCATGCCTTTCCACTCAATAGCCCCTCGGACCACCTCTATCCATCCATTGTGTGATGTCATGCTATAGAAGGACATGTCCACTCAAGACATTTTCTCGTAGGGTTTCACCTCATCCTATCTCTCTTTTTCAATGCATTGATGTAAGGTTGAAGGAATCGACACCTACTTGCCTGGCATGTTAGTTTTTGTTTCCTTTTGTGAGATGTTTTCCTAAATTATATAACCATTTTCTAAAAGAAAAAAGGGAGGAGTTTGAATACATACCACACTTATGATTTATTCAAGATAAGTTATGTGACAGATTCAGCATAGATATTATCCAACCTGAGGAAGATTATTAAAGGTATTACTAGTCATTTGTTGTTTTTGTTGCGGGTTTAGTCCATTTGATGTTGAATCCTCTTTAATATATATCGTGTAATGAAATTGGTGTCACTTTACAATACAATGTCTATGATATTGCACTTCTGTAACTGATTCCATTTCAAATTAGAACAACCTGAAATCTAGTAAAAAATTCGACTCATTGGGAAATCACATTCATAGTAATACCTGCAGTCATGGAGAGATCCCAGTGTTATACCCACAACACAACAACTCAATGTTGGAAATTTTGCGGGGTAACATTAGTTGTAACCAAACCCACCCACCCCCCCAAGACACACAATTCAGCAATTCCCCAATCTCTTGATTCTCAATAGATCCCGTCCCCCACAGTAGCCAAAAACCCAGGAACCAAATCAAGACACCTCAGATCTATCAAACAAACAAGGGCGAGAAGAAGTACCGGATGAAGGAGTCCCCGCTACCGGAGGTGGCGTTTCCACCGGGTACGGAGGCGTAGAGTCCCTCGCTACCTCCGTGAAGGATGAATGCGTTGCCTTTGGGGACAAACTTCTCGCCGACGTAGCTGTGCACCGAACCGTCCACGAAGGGGGCGAAAAGAATGCCACAGAAAATCACGAAACCGAGAAGAGGAGGAGCAATGCACGGATCGAGGCTCGCCATTGGAGGTTTGAAGAGAAGGAAAATGGCGAGTACGGAGGGCTCGAGCAGTGGATCTGGCTGCTGCTGCTGCTTCAGAGGGCGAAGCTTCTTCACAGCACGATAGAGAGGGGTTATTTGTAATGCTTTAGATTCATTTCTCACTCGAACAAATGAACCCTCGAAAGGTACCAGCAGATACATGATTGGGACTTACGCTGCTGATACTCCTTCATTGAAGTACTATTTCGGGTATAAGGTAAGCATATTTTGATATTAGTTTTCCCTTAATTAGATCCGGGCGAGGTTTAAGAAAGGGGCTAAATTGTCATTAAGTAACTTAGTTTGGCCCGTGTTTAGCGGATACAAATTGGCCTATTAATGCAAAGTCCGCTGTCTATGACCATCGGTGGGAAGGGAGTTTGGCACACTTTGGCACTTTGGGTAGATAATAGATTTGCGCTTGACGTTGAGAATGTGAGGAATATAATTAAAGTTTTATATTGAAAAAATATATAAAAGATATTAGTTCAAAAAATAAAGATATTTTTTTTATTGGTATAATATCTTTGGTAGAATGTAAAAGCTTAGATTTAAAGTAGATAATATTATACTATTGTTGAGATATATAGATTATTTTGATCTCAACAAATGGTACTAAAGTTATGGTCTAGACTAGATGTCGTATGAAGTGGCCTTGAACGAAATTGAGAATAAGTTCGAGCAGGTCAAAAGTGAACAGATACTTACAGAGAGGCTCGGCGCAAGTTAAAAGTGACTGGATGCTTGCGTGGAGGTCCGGAGCAGATTAAAACTGACTTGTGTGGAGGCCTGAAGAAAGTCAAGCGTAATTGGATGCTTACGGAGAGGCCCGGAATAGATTAAGAGTGACCTGATATTTGCGAGGAGGTAAACAAAGACCAATGGATTTTAACTTTTTTTTTTTTGACTTAAGCAAGTTGGTATTTGGATGGTAAATTATAATATGAGAATAGAGATCAAATCTTTAAGGGAATAATTCTTTGAGGAATAAAATCCTTTCCACTTAGACAGGGTGTTTGATTACTATGATTTACTTTCTTTATCTCGTTACAAAATAACGGTGAAAGACACTTCAAGGGAGTGAATCACCTTTTATCACCTAAGAAAAAACATTGTTCCTAATTAGGAGATTCATGTGGACAATGTGCATAACTATTTTAAAATAACCTATATGGTAAATGCAGTTGATGCGTACCTGTGTAGATGATATAATAGATTTTAAAATCAAATTTTAATAGATACAAAAATACCTTACTCGATGTCTGATCGTTCTCATACAAAAGACTACTATAGAATAAATCCCTCCAGAATTATCCCCTTCCCCTTTAGAACATATGAGATCATCCTAGAGGGATTGCTAGGGTGACCGCTTCATTTTTTATGCAATAATTGTTTTAAAATAATAGAGTAGACTTATAGTTTATGTATTTCATAAATAGTTATGTATACATTAATTGAAAACTTACCTGATAAAATTTAGTAAAATAAATGTACCCTTATTTTAAAAAGTTCAACAAAATATATTTGCATTTTAAAAATTTACCACTTCAAAAAAATATTTCAGAATCTCATATAATTAAAGTCATATAGTTGATTATTTAAGTTTAACCATGTACTTCGTTAATAGAATTGTATATAACACAATAATCCTTCAAAATAATAAAACACCCAAATACTTTTGAGAAAAAGAAAATTATTTAATTATTTTTCCTTCATGACAAAATTATTTTTTTTAATATTTTAAAAAATACTATTTGATTTACCAGAACTCAAGCAAGGATCAGAGATAACTTCATATAACAGACAGGAGGTTTCCCAAAAGTTTTTTCAGGACAATTTATTTGATCAGGATGAAGAACAAAGATATCGATAATACTAACTGAACAAAGAACTCATCTGACCCCACAATTTGCCAGTTTTGAGATTTCTCTTAAACTTTACGACTTCAAAAACCTCACCGGATGGTTTCCACAATGAAGCGTGCAAATGTAAGAGGCAACAAACTGGTAAAATAGCAAAATCTTTCCGTTCCAAAGCAGTTTAAAATTCTAAGCAAATGACTGAAGCAGCGGTACGCGCAGCTGAACTACTGCATACATGTCTCCGAATCAATGCAAAAGACCAATGGCGACGAAGTGACATCAAAAGTGACAAATAGTGCAAGATTATGATGCATCTGGACAACCCTCAAGATTGAATCAGAATCTTTTAAAACAAAATGACAAAATTAGAGAATACATAGAAAATATTCCATGGAGCTATTAGTCTGCTCATATGTAAACCAAACTACTTCCCATTTTTTTCTTCCTTTGCTAGACACATTGCAGGATTATCTTGGAATTGGCAAGGTTTTTACTTGAATCTATTGGCAAATAGCAATCAAAAGTATGGTTTTGGACAATTGGTATAATACACCCAGAATGAGCCTCAAATATGATTTAGAGAATCACCAAAACATAATGGTAGGTTGTTTGCAATTTACATTTAGTTGTCAAGACTCAATAGCTCGACAATGGTAAAAGATATAAAAGTATCAGGATTGAGACTTCCCCAGGCCTAAAATCCTATTTCTTCGAATTGATAATACAAACCAAATAACAAATTTAAGTTCCTCCGTAGCCATCATCAGTGCTGTGGATCTTAACAAATGAGGTGATTTCTCTCAACAAAAAAGAAGCTAGAACTCCTTGATGAAGGATAAAAATACGATTGGGAAACAAGATAGACAAAGGATTCCTAAGTCTAACTGTATAGAAGAGGACTGCTGTTCTGACTCAAGAAATAAGTTGCCTGTTCTTTGGCATCCAACCAATTGACTAGTTAACTTGGACAAAAAAAAATGCTGGGAAAGGATTTCTGACACCACATTCATGACTTCAAATCATCAGACATTGCAGAAGGTATACAGTGCATTGTAAGGATATCCAGTGTAGCTGCCTTTGCATTGCTAGTTTGGAGGACTACAATCTGTCAACATATATAACAGAACTTCTTTAGCTGCCAACATTAACCAATCAAAAATAATTTCAAGGCTTCCAGTGTAGGTTAGAGTTTATGTACCACGGAAAGGAAATGTAGTGCATCAAGATTAAGAAGTGAAAGCACACTTAAACTAATATATTAATTCAAGCTGACACCATAGTAGCAATAAGTTTAGAATCCAATTGGTAGTTATGCGTGACATACCTGCTGATATTCTAACTCAAATTTCAAAAATTCCTCATTGCAGTTCTCTACCATGTTTGCCAAGCTTTTAAGATTTTTGACAGGTTTACCATTGAAAGCCATTACCTGAAAGACATTGAAAATAGCATAGTGACTATGAAATCAGTCTTATCTTTTTAAAAAAATGGTAATTTTGTCAAAAGTCCATCATATACTGCCATCATAGTCAATTAAATGCAATGACAGAATAAAATATCTTCATTTCACCTGAGTGTTGGCAATGCCTTCGTAACCAATATTAATATCCGCCACCAGCACCTGAAATAAAAGGCTAATTAATGAGAAGCTTTCTTGTATTGAGTTGTAAAACAAAATTCTAGGAGGTATGAGCTTCCTATGTAGAGCCAAAAATCAAATACAATGTGTGTGCATGTGTGCGCGCGCACAAGCTTTGCAAGAATATAGGGTTCATGAACTCTATGTGTATTTTGTTGATATTGAACTACTAGCAGAGTAAAGTGAGTTAATTTTTTTTACAAAAACTGAGGTCGTTTTCAGGTTATTAAACTCCAGACATTTTGCAAAATAAGTAACACATATAGTGCAAAATAACATTCCCAAAAACCAAAAAGATAATAAAACAATTTCATGGAATAAACAAAAACCTGGGAGATAACCACAAGCTCTTCATCATGGGATTGTGCCATTGCATGTAAATGTTTCTCCAACAACTTCACTGGTGCATCATACTCGTAGTCCTTCCCATACTGAAGAATAAGAATCAATTTATAAAACATAGACAGAGCCAACTATCTTATATGAAACACAGCATTCGCTGAGATATATACCAGCCAACAGACACACAAATGAAACTTTTGCAATAGTGGATGGCATAATCTGTTAGGTCATATCATAGAAAAGATATTTGCTCAGATCATTCTTCTCCCTATGTTTGATACTGAAAAATCTCAAACACTCAAGGGACAGAAATATAGATTTTCAGGCAAGCATATACCTTTCTTTCCCCATATTATTTAATTAATGGTTTGCAAAATCCTTCTCTATTAGTCCAACACTTGCATGTGAACCATGCCTTACTGATGAGTCCACAAACCTCTATCATGGTCCCCAAAGTGGGAGGTCTTGAGGTGTTTGGTTAAAGAGCATGGACAGATCTTTCAAACATAGAGAATATTCCAACGTTACCTAATTTTAGTATGAGTATTAAAACGTGACATGGAATCATAAGCCAATTAGAAGACAGTTGCTAAGGAGCAAAAAGTGAAGTGTAAAATGTAAATGCAATACTAACTTGCAAGTAAATAATACCAGACCTGAACCTACTGATCAAAGAAAATATCAAGACAACAAAAGTTTAGAGATTCCATATCCATGAAAAAAAATCAAGGCTAATTACTTCAGGCTTCAGGAATAGCTGTCATACATGATAAGCTACGGTCCACTCAGAACAGTGCAGACAATACAAAAGGAACTGGTAAAGAACTTACTGCTCAGAATAAAGCAGTCTTGTTGATACCTAAAATATTTACCATTACATAATTTTTGTCCGTACAATTTGTAACTATATGATTGAAGATGAAAGGGCTATATAAAAGAAATGAGATGTAAAAATGAACAAATCGTATTTAGTCAAAGAGTGCTACATAAAGAAAGTTGTTCATATATAAGAGTCTATATTCAGTGCACCTCAGAGCGAAGATATGGAACAGATATGGCTGTAAACACAAAACCAGCAATTATATAATAAGATGGAGGCTTCCCATTGATGTGAGCTGGAACAAGTCTCTTGTGTGCTGCAAGTTTTATGTTGAACTCAAAAACTTTAGATTCTCGTAGAACTTTTATTGCAGCATTCTCCCCAGTGAACTTCTGAGAGACCAGATAACTGAATCCAATTCGTTCACCATGCCTAAAAGGAACTACAATCACCGTAAAGACAATAAGTAACCATGCAATACGAATTTAACAGTTTTTTACCCCAAAAAGTGGGGAAATTGTTAGCATCATTGATGTATTTATCATCCAAGCTTTTCATGATCATCAGATTTCAAAGAATCACATTATGCTCATACAAGACAGTAAGGGTTGTGGAAAGCAAAACCCATAACCAAGGTATCTCAAAACAAACATGCAAGCTCAGAATTTTTGCCTGCTCCACGAAGGTTCTTCTTGGTATCATAGAATATGTTTAAACTTCTATTCATTGTTCCTCTAAAAAAAATTTGAAAGTATAGTATCTTTCCATGATCACTCAAATATTTCCAGACAGAAAAATAATCAAATCCAGATTTCTGTAGGTCCCTGAAAAAAAGCATAGAACTATGGCAAGCTAAGTTCCTTTAACTACCCTACTTCTCTTCATTAAATTTATAAATAAATTATTTGACAATATAAATCTTCAAAAGAGAATAAGCTACAGTTTTCATACTTACTGAAGTGGTAGTCATTGGAATTAAACAGATACTTATAAAGGATGTAAATGATTAACATGGTTGGTGTGCATTGCAGCAACTTGCACCAGATTGATGTCATCTCTGCCAATTAAGTTCAATATTTTTCAGGGTTTGGACAGTGTCTACTAGAACTAAAGACTGCTCATTCAGTTTAATGTCTATTTAATTAGAAATATGATCAATAGAAGGAACCTATAATCTCACAGTTTTACTATGATTTAACAGCTGAAATAGGAATAGCCAAAGCCTCACCGTCAGTTGTATAACTTTTACTAGTAAAAAAACAAAGCTTGATAGCCTACATACACCCCTCTATAAAATCCCATTAGTGATGATATGTTAGCTACATGGTATCAAACCATGCAAAGATGTGATAAAACGCTCATGCTTATTCGGATATTTTTCCCTTTAGAAATGTGGACTATATAAACCAAACTAAAGAGTTAGAATTGATTCTTCAGCCTTAAACTACACATGATTAATTCAAACTGAGAATCAGCCAAGGATCATCTATATGTATATTGCATAAATTGTTATGTGTATAATCTTATAAACTGAAAATTAACAATTAAAAAAGTAACAAATGCACAAGAAATTATCATGGCCATCAGCTGTCTTACTAGTTCCATCATTAGCAATGTTGACTCCATCAAAGCTCAAGATAATGTCAGATGACTTCAGGAATTGAACTTCAGGTGCAGTCGGTTCTATTCTTCTAATACGCACACCTTTTTGATCAGAGGTCATCCCCATTGCCTTCCGTAGATCCGGATTTTCCATTTTCTGCCACTCAACCCCAAATATAGGAAATCCTGTAAGAGTGAATTCAAAATAAATAATAAAAAAAATAGAACATTTATGATGAAATATTCCAAGCAAAAAAAAAAAAACACGAGTGTGTTTTGTTACACTGAAATTTACTATTATAGAGTGATAAAAAACGTATAGAATAAGAAAGATTTAATCCAGCCAGTATTGCCATTCATATCAATTTTGTAGCATCATATGTGACAATATAATAGATGACACTTGAAGGAGGAGTTGAAAGCAAATCATGGTGAATTACAGATAGTTTCATGAACAAACGATAAGTGAAGTTAAGAGGTACAAATAGTTGAAATTTGAGCCACAAAAATGCAATGCAGAACCAATTCAACAGGTTGGGTCTTGCAATGTCAAAATCCAGAACAGGAAAAAAAAAGATGCAAACCAGAGTTTGGTAGTATAGTTAGATTTTCGAAGAAAGTATCATAAATAAGTAATGTGTCAACCATCTTCACTTGATTCAAAGATTCCTTTATAAAAATTCCAAATTTCTTTAGAATACCTTGGTTTTTGTATGAGAAGTCACAAATTGGGAAATAATTGATTCATTAGATTCTAACATTTCAGAAACCTTAAAGCAGATAAAGATGACTACTGACGGTTGGAATTTTGTGACACGTGATTATGGAAATCATCATCAATTCTTGGACAGCGAGATTCTAGAAGAAACTTCTTTCCTAAAAGGATCTAACCTTATTTTCAACGATAAACTATACATAGACAACAAAAGGCCTCAAAGTAGGAACAGTGTTCAACTAATTAAGAGGAAAGACTGATTAAAATCACCAAAAAAGCAAGAGAAGAAATAGTTATGTATATCTCTCAAGTACCTGTATATTCCCCTGACTTCTCAAAATCCTGAATGAAATGCATGATGACAGGAGTTGGAATGACATAGCCAATATTCTCAGCATCTTCATGTTTAAGAGATTGAAATGCGATACCAACACATTTTCCTTTGTCGCTAAAAGCAGGGCCTCCAGAATTTCCTGAGTTTATAGCAGCATCTATCTGGCAATGACAAAATGAAGCAATTGAAGTAAAGAAGTGCATTTTTATTCCTAATAAATGGGCATGTTTCTGAACTGATATGGCACAACTGGAACTAACAGCACAAACAAAATTCTGCAAGATGAAATATTTTCAATTTAAACCTGTAGGCCCAAGAGTTCTGTGGAGCCATGGACATAGGGAAGAATCTCAATACGAGAGACAACACCACTTGTAACAGAGATTGTATCCCCTCCAATTGGATATCCAACTACAGTTACAGCATCTTGGAGTGCAGGCAATGAACCAAATTCAACAGGAGAAACACCCTCCCAGAACTCATCATTTTCAACCGTTAGCATGGCTGCAACCAGAAATTTAAGATTTTTAATGTGCTAATTCAAAAAGTCACATGAACTCAATATTAACCATCAATGACATGCACATCCAGTCAATTTGGAAGAAATCACTTAGATGTATAATCAGGTAAGAATCAGCAGTTGGGTACATAATAAGAAAACTAAGCATACAAGTTTGCAGTTTGGTTATTAAAATGTGTGTCATGTAAGTAGACTATGTTCATACAAATTCGAATCAAAATAAGAATACTAAAACTAAAGTCCAATTTCTTTGTGTTATTTGCACCAAAGCGTATATATCAACCCACAGTTTTTCTATCAACAATCCCCAATTAAAACAATTGCATTAATGCCTTAGCTTACAATGGGTCAACCAATTCTTCCAATAAACTGCATAGATTGTATCTATGTTCTCATATGGGGGAAAAAAACACAACACGTATCTCAAGCAATTTATTATCATTATCCAAATTGATTATCCATTAAAGGGAAATTTGTTAGATCCAACTTCCATATTGATATTCAATCTCAGATAATATGAAGAATTGAATATATTTTTAGGTATAGAATGCAAACTTGAAAGTGTTAAACGGAGGAATAGATTTAGTTCAGCGACAGTACCGTCTTAATCCCTAAGCAAGAATAAGAATAATGCCATGAGAACAATCAGACTAATATCCACTGCATCGATAAAAGCAGTTAATGACTAAAGCGATAGAACAGTGGTCCATACCTATATCGCACTCGGTTCCAATGGCTAGGACCATCGCAACATACTTGGTATCCGAACCACGCTTCTTAAGCTTGACCTGGGTGTAGTGCTCCACCGAGTGGGCGTTAGTAAGCACCCTCCTTCCGGAGATGACAAACCCGCTGCTGCTCGAGCTGTATTGCCGCTTCCGCTGCCAGGGCAACGAAAAATTGGGCTCCGTGTGCACGCAGAACACCTTGACCACGGCGTCCATGGACGGCACCACGCGCACCCCCTGACCCCACCTGGGGAGTGGAATTTGCGGGTCAACCGCCACAACGAGGTCGAGACCGGACTCGCCATCTACCTTGGGAGAAGCACTGGGTGGGGAGGCCTCGGCGCCGGAAGGATCCTGATGGATGGGGTTCTTCCTGCTGCTTCTGGTGGAAGGAGGCAGCGGCACTGGGGACGGGGAAGACGCCGAAGGCGATGGCGACGCGATGTCCATCGTGCCGGCGGCCGCGGGCTTCAGCTTCCGGCTACGCTTACTCTTGCGGCAGCCTTTCCTCTTGGATGGCTCCATGGATCGCGCTAGACGGCCAGTGATCAGAACCCTAATCGGAGGGGGAAGATGGATTGGGAAAGGGGGCAAGGCGAAACAAAAACGCAGAAGGAAGCAGCGAAGATGGTGCCAGGAGGGAAGCTACGAAGAAGATGGCTGTACCTTTTCAATCCTTTTTTATTTTTATTTTTTATTTTTTTTTCCCCATGTTCTTACAATCTTACAAGATAAGAAATTGGGGAAATAATAAATATAATATTAATATTGACATAAACACTGGTTTTATTATGCTAAATTTAAAAAAATAGAGAAATTTAACTTTGTTTGATTTGTATTTATTTTTTTGCCATATCAGCAAACACACCTTTTGATGCACTTTAATGATGGATGAATTTGGCAAAATGTCACGTGCTGATCCAGTGACTCCGGAAGTTTTACGTGGTTGATCTTATAATTATAGAAAGGTAAAATCAAGAAACTAATGGATCACTGTATAAAAAGGTATTTATTTTGATTTTATCAGAAATTAACTCTTAATTTAATAATTATATCATGTGATGGTCAACTCAGCTAAACCTTGAGGTGCGTTTGGTTCAAGTTATCATATATAACCTTGGTAATGTGATTACTTGGTAATCAGATTACCAAGGTTATGGGAATAAAACATAACCTAATTGTGTTTGGTTCAAATCTAAGTAATACAACAAAAATTTATTTGGTTGGAGGTTTTAGTGTATGACCTACTTTTACATTTACTAAATTACCCATGATTCAACCCTATACATTTTTACCACTAAATTAATTTGATATTTTGTTAATATTATTTATAAATTAAAATAAATTATTATTATTATTGATAATATAATATAATATATTATTATATATATTATTAAATAATTATAATATT
>JBAMIB010427383.1:0-18281 GCA_037177415.1 Kaempferia rotunda | reverse complement strand
TTAAGTTTAATTTATCATATTCATGTATTTATTGCACATGCAACGCGTGTGCGCGATCACTAGTAATAATAATAATTTTATCATACACTAACTAACTCAAACTTGTCCGAGATGAAATGGATAATATAATAATTTTATAGACAATGTGTATGTTGATGCGAATTCCTTATTATGGGACTTATATTTGACAATGAGAATGATAATGAGTTTAATTGGGTAAGGAATGAGTTTAACAATAATTTATGGGTGAAATATATATTTTGATTTCAATTTTCTACATAGCATCAAGAATGTGAATAAAACACCTCCTCCTGGCAGAGAGACGGGTTGACAGGATGCTGTAGCGAACGAATTATCTTTTATCATAAGAATAAAAAAAATAAATTTTATTCACATTCTAACATCCTAAAACCCTATGCCACACTAATTAAATTAAATATGCAGGTCACCGTCCTTCGCCTACATATTTCCCTCAATTGAAAAAGAGAAATGATTTCTACCAGAAAAAAATATGACTGAAAAGTTAAAATAAAATAAAATAAAATAAAATGATGTATCATCAGTTTATACGTGTTTATCTTAGCTTTTCTCTGCGATGTGCTTATCATTGCTCATTTAAAAATACCCACCGCGGCCTTTTCGCAACTTCCTCGTGCTATTACGGCCGCCGTCATCGCCGACGCTCTCGTGCGCTGCCTTCGCCCAGATCGCCCGCAATGATGTGGGATCCTGAGGCTCTAAACTCGTTGGACGGCGAAGACATCTCTGTGCTGCTGCAAAGCTGGGAGGGCTTTCACGAATGCACCGACGTTCTCCTACGCGACCGCGGCGACCTCTCCGCCGGTGCTGATCTTGTCCCCCTCGTATCGTCTCTCTGCCGCTACGGCCTCGATTCTCTTGTACAGGATCACTTCCTTCAGTCCCTCGAGGTTCGTACTCTCACATTTGAATATTGTTCCGTAACCTTGATGTACTGTTCCTCTTAGGGTTTTCACTTAAAAATTCAGGCTTGATGGTGGGGATTCTAATATAGGGTTTCCCATGTCGCCTACGTTTCAGAAGGAGTCACTTGACTTTTGTGAGGTTTAATCTATCTGGCCCGAAGTTTCCCATTCCCAAAACCTTTGCAAACCCAGGTCTTCTGATTTTATGTACTGCAACAGGGTTTTATCAAGTGGTATTGAGTATTGTTGGACTAAACATGGAGTTCAAAGAGCGTCAATTTTGTCGCTCATCTTATTCTCATACTAGAGTTTATTCTGTGTGGTAGTGGAAAACTTTGACTAAGCCTCGTGTGACTTGAGTTGATTCGTGTTAATGGCCTATACTGCAGGTGGGTTAAACATACCTTGTCTTTAATTTTGGAACGTTGCCTTTATATGCTTGTGAAAATGCTGATTTAAGTATTAAAAATCTCCGACTTCTGTTAAATAGTATTGTGATTTTAATGATAATGTACTACGATGAAACGCCCAAACAGATAAACATACAACTCAATGGCAGACAACGTTTGGGTGAGTATTCAAGAAACATTTCAATTTACTATGAAGCTGTAATAAGAGATGTAAACAAACTCTTTTACTGGGAGATCAGGATTAGCTTTAACCAGCTTTTTGAAATTCCTTTGTCTGGCAATGAGATACAACTATGTTTCTGTAGTTCTGCTTGCCTGCCTGATGGCACACATGCTTATGCAGTCAAATTGAGCCTCTATTTAGTAGCACACAAGAACTGATATATTTTGTCTACGTTGATGTACTTAAACAGACTTATCTTTGTGGATGCTGCTAGTTAGAATTTCATGTCTAATGTGTCATGAACTGCCCTTAGGACAACCCAGCTAGAATATAGTAGATTGCTAAAATCTTAGCTCACAACGACTAGGCAGTAACAATAATTATGTTGAAGTTTTTACTCCTAAAACATGATATAATGGTGGGAGGAACTGATTTGGCAAAAAATAGCATCATATGAACTTCAACAGCTATCTATATGTGAGGGTGGATCCCATTTGATCAAGAGTCAGAGCTTGGGAAAATAATCATTTTGATGATTCTCATTTAAATAACTATACAAACACATGGCTTTATAGCATGTGATATATGTATATCCACGTGTATATCTATACATTATGTAAGTGTTTTTCTGGCAACTCTTCTTTTATTTCCTTCTAATGTGGTCAGTGTCTTGCAGGAAACATTCAAGACAAGAGCAGTTTTGTGGTTTTGGAAGCAGTTTGATGCTTATAGTGTGTCAACGGGAGAAGGAACTCGTTTTCAAGTACGATATCAGGGTTTTCATTCCCCTTTTTTCCTTATGTTTGTGCACTTCAAGTTGTATTACGAGAGTTTATGAAGAATTTAAATTGATATAGTCTAATTTCTTATTTATAGTGGTATGCTAGCCATTTTTTCCTCCTTGTTATTGTACATGTCTGGGAAAAGTGTTCTCAATGAAATGTGCAAGAATTAGGTGTTTATGGACATTTTCAAGAATTTATGTAATGGATTTTCTCATTCCATACTCAAGTACGACATTTCTGAATCTGCAAATGGTATTCTACTCTAGGATAAATATGCAATGCCGTGAATTTATAATTAAATTTTACAACTGCAGGAGGAAACCTGGATTGAAGGAGTGTTAAGTAAATCATTGGAAGAGATATGCTTGGAAAAACATTATGAGGAAAAATGCCTTTTGATGCTGATCCATGCTTTACAGTTACACGAGGAGAGCATAGCTGACAGAAAGATGGAAATACAGGAATATCAGACCTGTCTTACTTCCAGACATCAGTTAATGGTGTCTTCTATTCTTCTAGCAACATTACCTATGCATTTCCCTGGTGCGTTGTTTTTAAGGAAAGCACATGAAAATTTTTCTCTTTCACACAGGACCAAGTTGAGAGCCAATCTTACTTCTAGAGAGGCTGTGTATACTATTTCATGGATGCTAACCGCATAGATTATGTTTTAGGAGTACAATCCTAACATAAAATGGCTCATTTTGCCTCTACTCCTCTAGAAGCCTAAGCCAAAAAAGGGAGTTCTACCTTGTTACTTCTAGGTCTTGCAATTTAAGCTCTAGTAAACATGGTGCAAATCAAACAAAGTTCCCCTACAACTATAAATAAAAAGAAACAGTAGCCATTTGTTAATATTTTCCTAGATAGAGCAATCTTTGTTCCATCGTTAAAACAAAATCTCCCAAAATCTACCTTGCCTAACAACTACAAAAACTTTGAAGTTGCAATACAAGTGCCAATTTTTATATCAAGTTGGAGCCATCTTGTGCTGATGTCAAGTTGTGCAGTCACACTTGACACAACTCAGACCATGTCTACATGGCTTTGAACTGATTGATTTTCTTTTATTTGCTTTGTCTTTTGTCTACTTCCGAAGATAAGAATACAATCTTCGAAACAACTCAAAAGAAGTATAACAAATTTCTCAACCCAAATCATGCATAAGTAACCTTATTATTTTAGACTATCTCTAGTAATGTCTGATTAGTAGGAGTCTATACTAATGCTAGAATGACTGTGTTCCTGTTGATGAGACCTTAACTCTCACAAGCTTATTGTTAAATTGTAAAATCATATGTAGCGATGTTATATAGTTATATTTTACATTATATATGTCATTGTCATATCTAAGCCTTTATTTAGCCAAACTTATATGTTTAATTGGATAATTATGAGAATTGAATTCAAATTCATTTTAGTTTTGAGTTAAATTACTTAAATTGAGCTCCATATGGTTTAAATTTGTTTAGCTCAATATGGGCTGCAGTAAGGTTTATATTACATAGAATATAGGTAGAAATTTATATCATCGTTTGTTAATTTTCTCATAAGTAGGTTGAATCATTTGTATCAATATAAAACTATATGAAATAATATAAAGCTAATTAAATACCTTTTTATGATCATTCTACTGGATCTAAGACAGATATACTCTCTAAAGAATTAACTTAGATCCATAAAAAGGTTATTGAAGTTTTAAAAAAATAAATTTACTTTACAATTCTTGCTAATGATTTATATATACCGATAAGTGTTGTGCCACTTTTGAGTTTATATTGCACAGAACTTTAGGTAGTAATTTGTATCATCGTGTGCTCATAAGTAATTCATATTGTTTGTGTCCGTATAAAACTATATGAAACAATATAAAGTAATTAAATACCTTTTATAATCATTCTATTGCAGAAAAAGTTATTGAAGTTTAAAAAAATATATAATTTAGTTTCCAATTCACACTATCTATTTTATTGAATAATTAAGCTAATTATTGAAGGTTAATATTGCATAGAACCATGGGTAGTAATTTGTATTATTGTGTGTTAATTTTCTCATGAGTAGGTCAAGCATGTAATTTTCATCGTATGCTGGTTGGCCTCAGTTTCAATACTCATGTGAAAGAGTATGCATCACCTGTGTTAGCTGAAACTGAGAGAAATTATGAATTTCATGTAACATGTGTTCTATATCTATATTTAATAAAGAAACATGATACTATGCTTTCATGCGTTTATCTTTTTGTGTAATGGTTTTGAGTGTCTAACGTTTATTAAGTGTGGTTTCGGAGTTTTGGTAGAACTTATATTTGGTGTATTTTGATTTTTGCTACGTTCTATCGTTGCTATGTTCTATTTTTTACTTTATGGAAAAGTAAAAGAACTAAAAAAAATTCTTCTTTCTCTTTTCTTGAAAGTCATTTGAAAGAAATAAATGGGTGAGATCAACCAGAAAGACAGCTCGGTTGGATTGATATATTTTTCTGGAGTATGGTTAAAGATATAATAGTATTTTTGAAGCAAACATTTTTAGTCTTAGTTCATTTATGCTTTCCCATAACTAAAGAATATTAAACTCTCATCCTTAAGTTTGCATTTGATTTACTACTAGGTAATTATCAGTAGTTGCGGATGTGAAGTGTGTTTTATGAACACTGTTTTTTTTTAATTAGCATGTTTATCTCGTATTTGATTGAATATTACTGTGATATAGCCTCAAATAGATGGAGGATAAAATTCATATAGCCGATCCTAGATAATTAGGACTAACATGGCTCATGATGTCCATTTCTCTCATAATCTATTGTCTAACGTCTTCATGATATATATTCATCATTCTTACAGATTTAGTCTCATATTGCATTTATACCATGTTAACCTGCTGTTTCTTTACCTTTTTCTAATGGTTTATGCATCTATAAATTCTTACTTAGTTACTGTTCATTTTTGACATTTATTTTGTGTACTTTTTTGTCCAACTTTTAGTATGCTAATTTGAGGGATGCAACCATGTTTCTTCTTCTTCTTTTTTTTTGTCAACACATTATATGCCGGTTGCTAACTGGCTATCCATGGCAAGGTTGCGTAGTCAGATTCTGCAGATTCGTCCTCAACAATGAGATGGGAGAAATAGTTGGTCAAAATCTCGTTTGATGTTATTCAAATATATGTTTTGCTGTTGCCTGATATTTTCACCACTGTGTATGCCTGTATGATACTATTATTTTGTTTACCTAAAAACTTAGAGAATGTTTTTTGTTGGCGACGCTCTTATTCCACATGAGCTTGACTGTTTCCCTAATTTCTCTGTATGAAGATATTGCTGATATCTCCTAATTACCAGAGTGTGGGTGTGAAAATGTATGGAGTATTTATATTTAACTTATGTGACTTGTGCATATATGTTTAGCGTACATAGAGTTTGAAAATTGCACTGGTCCACCATAGCCAGAGTCAAATTTTTTAATTTTCTTATAAGCATAAATTAGCAGTGTACATTGTTCTTTTCTACTCAAAGCATAACTTAGCAACTAACTATGTTTCTTTTCTAGAGATACTTCGCTTATATTTTAAGCGAAAGTTGGAAGAACTAAGTAATATGATTGATGTGCATCATGAGGAAGATGCTTTTCAATTTCAACTTGACAATGACAGTTTGTGCCATCAAAACCATAGGCCTATTAGTGTTGGTGAAATGGATATTGACACACACTGTCATGGGTGTAATCATAACAAGGACATGTTGGTTAACAACATTGGTAAAGTTGTTCGTGATCTTCGAAGTCTCGGTTTTACATCCATAACTGAAGATGCCTATGCTTCTTCAATCCTTCTGCTCCTGAAGGTTAGGATATGTTGCTTTGTGTAAATACATTATTTTTTTCAGCTCTCTAATTTTAATCACTTTTTTGTTACTTGTAAATAGCTTCTAATGGATGGTAAGACACATTCATCTTGTAATTCTCATTGCTATTAATACTGACATGATTGTTTCTACTTTCTACACCAGGATAAAGTTAATGCTTTAGCTGGCGATGATTACAGGAATCCTGTTCTTGTATCTATTAAAGAATGGATTCAGGTGTCTTTCTGATAATAATGAGTGGTGAATATGTTATTGTTGAATTTTCTGATAACAGTTTGGTCTATTGAACATTTTTTTTCGGTTGAGACCTTTTTCTTATGAAAAAAAATAATTTTGAGGGAAAAACGTGTTCACACAATTTTAAAATGTTAATATCTTCAAAACAAGGGAGCATGTGATATCTTACAAATTATAGTGTAGGGGGTTCAGTTGAGACCAATTATTTGACAGTATTACGCAAAATCTTATTGGATGTTAAGCCTTAAATCCACATATTAGAGACTTATGTGAAATTCACTTACAGGAGTGTGCTTTGGTGATCTACCCAAGCATGAATCTGCTATGCTGTTTTATAATTTAGCATTGAATCAATACTGTACTTTGGCATCTGTGCTCTTGTCCAATCTTTAATAGTATGTAATTCATGACAATAGGATACTACTTAGTAGGTTTTCATATATCACTCTTTTGTGCTAGTTAAGCAGTTATAAAGATCATTTCTTTATCAACCTGTCAACCAGGCCCAAGTGATGGAATTCCTTTATAATGATTTTTCAATTCATTTAAATTTTTTACCTGTTGTAAATTTGAACATGGATTGAACGTGCTTCTTGTTCCTCTATGCAACTAGGGTTTTGGCAATTACTCTTTGATTCAAAGTTTTAAACTACTAATATCTTCTATTTCTTGTGCACATTTCCAATATAAAATTTTCCTCTCATCGCCATATTTTTTGCATATTTTTTGAATTAGTCGTTCTTACATGTTTCTTAATTGTTCAACGATCTAATCCATAAAGTGTAATTAGTTGCATCACAATCTTACAAAGACACATGATTGTCATACAAAGACACCAAATGTTTTCTATTTCAATCATCCATTTTTTTAATCTTGTTAATAATACCTTCGTCAGTATATCCTAGTTGAATCATAGTTCCACATTATCTAAAACTTTTATTTTCAAAATTTTAGTCTTCTTCTTCATTATTTTCTTAACTTCTTTATTTATGGTAGCTGGATGAGAAATTCTTGTAAAATTTTTTGATCTCTTCAATAGTTCAATCCATTATTGAAAGACATTGATAAAGATATTATAAATAGGATACAAAGTGGATGTTTGAAATGAAGAAGCTTTTGGAAACTTATGTGATTGTCATGTGCCCCTTAGGTTAAAAGGAATAATATATAAGATTATGATATGACTCACAATACCACAGTGTTAAAGCATAAGGAGATAAAGATACAAAAAAAAATTCCTTCTACTTTATTTGTTTCATTTTCTTTTAGATATAAGTGGGATAGGCCGAATAATGATGTTTAAGTAATGAAATTATTATGTTCTGGTGACTGGTGTGACCCTAATAAATAGTTATTGTATGAGGTCTACCCAATGATCTAAGGACCCATAATATATCTCTATGAACATCAATAGTTATCATAATAGAAGTAGCTGATGGTGCCTTCCTCTCCACTCCTCTTTCCTACCTGAATAAGCTGGCACAAACTTTAAATAATTTAGACATGGTCAAAGAACGTTTAACTATGTATCTTGTTTTATGCACTGCCTAAATTGAACTGCCAGGAAAACAAGTTAGATATCTGTAGTTTACTTTAAATTACTTTTGTGGTCATGCCATTGATTAGATCTCATATGAATAATAATTTTCTAATGTTTTAGGTATTGTGTTCATAATGCTCCTATTTTCAACTAGCTATATCTAATTCTTACTGATTTACATGTTTGGTTCACTCTCAGGCTGTTCCTCTTCAATTTTTACATGCTCTCTTGGTATATTTAGGAGATTCACCTGTCCATGATGCATCTTCTGGTCTTAAATCGCCTTTGGCTGCTTCTCCTTCTTACCCTGGGATAGAAATGCCATCAGAAGGGCTTGTAAGATGGCAACTGCGTCTTGAATATTGCGCGTATGAAACATTGCAAGACCTTAGAATTGGAAAACTTTTTGAGATTATTGTAGACTATCCTGAAAGGTACACTTACCTAATCTCTTGCCATCCACTTGAAAGTGTTTTTTTTTATTATTCAATTTGGAGGAATTTGTCTCAAAAGAATCATTATTACTGCTTTTCACAGTTCTCCTGCAATTGAAGATCTTAGGCAATGCCTGGAATATACTGGACAGCATTCAAAGCTTGTCGATTCATTTATTTCTTCATTGAAATATCGATTACTTACTGCTGGTGCATCAACAAATGATATATTGCACCAATATGTGTCCACTATCAAGGCACTTAAGACTATAGATCCGACCGGCGTATTCCTTGAGGCAGTTGGTGAACCAATTAGGGATTACTTGAGAGGAAGAAAGGATACCATAAAATGCATTGTCACAATGCTCACTGATGGGACGGGGGGAAATTCCACTGGTTCTGGTAATTCTGGTGATAGTCTGCTTGAAGAGTTAAACAGAGAAGCAGATAACCAAGAGGGTGCTGATTATGATGATGATACAAACCTTGATGATAAGCAAGCATGGATAAATGCTGAAAGGCATTATTAACTATTCCAGTAGATTCATAGACTAATATTTATTATATCATAAAGCAAAACAATTAATTTCTATTATCTTATGATTTTAAAGTCGCATCCTTTTTATATTTTTAGGTGGGAACCGGATCCGGTAGAGGCAGACCCATCAAAAGGTAGCCGGAGAAGGAAGGTTGACATCCTTGGAATGATAGTTGGCATAATTGGCTCAAAGGATCAGTTAGTTAATGAATATCGTGTTATGCTAGCAGAAAAGCTCCTTAACAAGTCTGAATATGATATTGACTCAGAGATACGTACTTTAGAGCTCCTTAAGGTGTGTGCCACCTTCCTAATCAAGTTATACAGTGTCTAGGAGATTTCTACATTGATCAATGTCATCTAATGTTCTAAAAGTTCAATTAATAAAAATCTTGATCCTATTGTCATATGTTCTTAACAGATACACTTTGGGGAGGGCAGCATGCAGAAATGTGAAATAATGCTTAATGATCTAATTGATTCAAAACGAACAAATACTAATATTAAAGCTACTGTACCGCCATCATCTTCTACTTGTATGCTGAAACTTTTAATAAACATTATCCTTTTTTTTTTTGCCTATTCATTAATGAGTATTTTGTAGGCTCTGAACCAGAAGCAACACATTTGTCCCTTGACGTTCTGGATTCCACCATAATCTCTTCCAGTTTTTGGCCAACCATCCAGGTATACAATCAGTTGAGTATAAAGCTCTTTACTGAAGCTGTTTCACTTCCTGTTTTCTATGTATTTTTACTTTTTTTTTAAACTGTTTTCAAGATCAAGAAATCATGGAGAACTCAGCGACAATATGTTCATTGTGACAATAACACTTCTTAGAAACTTGAACATAGGAGATAGAAGTTGAAAGTAGGATAAATCATTGTGTAGGTTTACAATTATCTGTCAAATTGAGTAGTTTACAATCCAACTTTGCAGAATTGGAACCTACTATGTTACAATTATAGATGATAGGTTTATGCCCCTATTACCAATAAAGATGTACTTGATATTTTCTTATGGGAACTCCTGGAATTTTTTTTCTTTATATTTCCTCTATCCCCTGTAATTATGTAACTGTGTTGACCTTGACAAAATACAGGCAGAGTCTCTTAATCTCCCCAATTCTATCGAAGAACTACTATCAGAGTATGGGAAGAGGTTTCATGAGATCAAAACTCCTCGTAAGCTGCTATGGAAGAAAAATCTTGGGACAGTGAAGGTTAGAATAGTTGTAACTGGATCTTTCCTGAATAGGTTATAGTATCATTTTTGGCAATTGTATTCCAGTGAAACTGCCTTAACCGGAAGATTAATTTTTTGTAGAAAGTAATGGTTCAATGCTATTTTGATAACTTATGGGTTCATTTAGTAAATCATCTTGAAATGGCTAGTTTAGTTTCATAAATTAATTAAACAAAAAAAAATCAACCTATGCCAAGCTTTTATTATGTACAAACCTGCATTTTTTTTCATATGTTTCTATATCAGACATTCAAGCATAACGGTAACTAGATACTAACCTTATTGGTGCCTTAAGCTGTGCTTGAAAAGTATACATTTTGATAGGTTAGTTTACTTGACATTTTCATGTTTCATATATGCTACTACAGCTGGAGCTGCAATTTGAGGATCAGAATATGCAATTTACTGTAAGTCCACTGCATGCAGTAATTGTTATGCAATTCCAGGAACAGCTAAGGTAAGAGTAAGAGGGTTGCCATCCTCTTTAAATTCACTTCCTTGCATTCAAACTAACTCTTTTTTCTCTTTATTTCAGTTGGACTTCTAAGAACCTTGCAGCTGCAGTTGGAGTTCCTGTTGATACACTTAACAAAAGAATTAACTTCTGGATAAACAAGGTGCGCAAAGTCACACTTTTGTTGTTCTTTTTAACTTAAGAGCACATGATTATCACATAAGTCTCCATAGGTAATCACTTTAATTATCCAACTTTTATTCCATGAATAAAAAGCCAATATTGACGGTTCATGCATAATTGTTATTCCATCAAGCCGAACTATTTCTTTACTTTTCTTATACATTTTTACCTACCATGAAGGAGAGGATTTGATTCTGCAGAGTGGGGGAAGGGAGAGGGTTCTAAGGAGTTCTTTGCTTGTTTATTTGAAACCAAATATGGGTGGAAGGGAAATATAATTGATGCCACAAAAAGCTTTTTTCTGAAATAAGTCTACTGTCTACCCATATTTAGGCAGAAGCAAGGGTAGGAGTGATAAAGATTAAAAAAAAATTCTCTCTCTTCTCCTTCCCTCAGACCTCTAAAAGCCATCCCCTGTAATGAGTCCCATCACCTCCACCATTGTTGATTTTGACAGTGAAAACTGTGACAATGAGGCGATGACCACTTCAACCTTGAGTTCCAGCAGAAGAGACGGTGAGGATGACAAGTTGGCATCCCTTTCTTCAACCTTGAGTTATGGAAGGGGAGACAGCGAGGACAACTCCTTCAACCTCCAGTTCCTACTGTGAAGACAAGTCCCTTCTTCAACCTCCAAGTTCAAGCAGTGGAGACAGCAAGTACAATGATCCTTTCTTCATTCTCAAGTTCTGGTGGTTAAGACAGTGAGGTTGACAATCCCATCTTCAAACTCAAGTTCTGACAGCAGAGACAGCAACAAAGGGAACCCCTCTTCTTCAGCTTCAAGTTCTCCTTTCCACTGTTGAAAGAAGAAGAGCACAACCTCAAGGATATTTTAATCATTCTTCCTCTCCTTGTTCCATATCATTCCTTCTCCAAGTAAACAACTTTTCATCCTTCTATTCTTCCTCTCTTCCCCTCCCAAGTAAACAATTTCATCCTTCTTTTCCTCCGTCCACTCCTCTCCCATCTCTTCCCTTCTCCTGTTTTCGTTGCTGAGAATAAATAGAAGCACAAACCTATAGTTTCTGAAGTTTAAGTTTATTCAACAAATAAGTTGTATACTAATTATAAAACTTAGGTTAGTTTCATTATCTCTGATGCTCCGTATTGATTTAGTCTGATTATGTTTCCCTAGATAGAGAAAAGGTTTGTTAGTGTGGACTTCAAAACCTGGATTTAAATAGGAGCATATTGACTAAAACTATTGGTTACAGTATGTTTAAATATGTAATGCAAGATATAAGAATAAAATGTCCATGCGATAACAAAATGGAAGAAGAAAAGATGCAACTGTGATTCAGTGGTGCAACAATAAAAGGAAATGATGCCAAATGCTCTTTTAGTTTAACTATCATGACAAGTCGTTTTCTTCTGGTAAAATCACTTAGAAGCTCTAAGTTCTAATTATTTGAGTTACTAGTGGTAAAATTGTGAAGTTGAACATGGGAGACATTCCCCCAGGAGTATGTTTATTTTTAGGGAAGCTGGAAGGGAATGAGGGAAGAGAGGTGGGAAAAGGAAGTAGCATACTTGTTTACTTAAAAGATAGGAAAGGAAAGGGAGCAAAGGAGGTGGAAGGAAGGGAATTGGCCAAATTATTAACTGTTTGAGGGTGGTAGCATTGTAAGTAGGGTTTGCAGGTTGGGGTTGAAGGTGACTCCCTCTCCTTCACCATGCTCCTTAATGATGCTCAGTGCCCTCGAGAGAGAGAGTCCTAGAACCTCCAACGGCTGGGATAATGAGTCTGGAGAGGCTTTATACTTCATCGACTGAGACCTATCATGCTTCACCATGCTCCTCGATCTCCAAATTGATGAGTTTATGTCTCATCCAACATGCCAGAGAAACTCCTCTTTTATTCTATATGATCATTCTCCATGTGGAAGCAGGGGGCATAGTCCAGTTTTTTACATTGGCAAATGTTCATTTCTGCTCATTTTTGGGTGGAAGCCAATTCACACATGTTTCTGATTTGGACAAACCCTTGTTGGCTTGATTCCTCCTGCTATAGTCAAAGTAAACAGCGGGGACCATACAATGCGAACTCACCCTTCTTCCACAGAATTAAAAATCACCTCTCTCCAAGTAAATGGATCCTAAGTTGTATGGCACAATAAACCTGGACGAACTATTATAGCTTTATTCCTTTCCCTAAATGATTGTATGGTGCTGAACTTCTACTCTTATGAGCTTGAAATCATTATTAGACGATTTATAGGTAATCTTGTTTGTCTTGTAATGTTCCTTTTCTGGTAATTTTCTCAGTTAGAAATTGGTAGAACACACTAGTACTTTTGTAATTGAATCAGTGATTGGCTACTTTGTTTCCTTCTTTCTGTGGCTTTTCCAGGGAGTTCTCTCTGAGTCTGGTGGATCCGATTCTGATCGTATTTTTTCCATTGCCACTGGCATGGTTGATTCTAGTAAGAGCAGTATAAACAATGGAAGATGTGAAGGTGTCCTAGCAATGGACGAAGAATGTGAGAGATCTGTGGCCTCTGTTGAGGAACAGTTGAGGAAAGAAATGACAGTATACGAGGTTGGTTTCTGCTGAACTTTATTTCTATGCTTTCTGAAACCTAGCATTTCAACGAGGAACAAGTTTCACATTAGTATTTGACTGATGATGATTTTCTTAATTGAATTCGACCATTTCTCTTATATTTTCAACACATTCTTTTCCAATGTGAAAAATTAATTCACCAACCATTACATAACAAAGTTATGAGGCTTTTGCCCGACCTCAATGCTTTTTTGCCTACCAAACTTATCTGACAATGTGCCTGAACAACACTTCAAAGTGTTATCTTTAAATATCAGTTGTAGACATTTCTCTTACAATCTCCAATCAGTGAATTTATGGAAAACCTAGTTTTGTCAAGTTGTATTAGTATACCTTGCTAGTTTGACCACAATGGAAATCACGTATGCTTCTTGATGCAATTCCTTAGTTTGGTTTAGGAATACCTACCTAGCGAACAAGTGTAGGAGATTCTTCTATGACATTTTTTGCTTTCCTTAATAGTGCATAGAGTTAATTTTTTAATATTAGATGCAGATTATCTCACAAATTTCTTGGTTCAGAAATTCATTGTAGGGATGCTCACAAATTTTGTCAGTATGCCAGTGGATAGAATACATAACACTTTGAAGGTAAATGGAGCAAATAACTATAACTTAAGCCCTTTCTTTTCCAAGGGGTCATGACTCATCCTGGATCTACATTATCATCAGATGTTCTGCGTAGCTGAACCTTCATACGACAAGTCTCTTCAACAATTACAGAGCTTCCTTTCCAGCCTAGTAGTCGAAGAAAAGCTAGAATTGAGAGAAGGGATGTACTTCCTGAAGAAGCAGCATTGATTGCCATGCATGCATCTACATCTCAAATAGGAAAGCAATATTTGATTTTGCAATTGTTCTGTGCTGTAATATATGCATGTATCCGCTATTTCCTTTTCATTTCTTCTTATATCTCACTGTTATTTCATTATCCAATTTTATTAATATTATAATCACAAGGGATCCTTATTGGAAGAAATGGAAATGAAAAAGAAATTATTAGCTCTACACGGGAACCCATAAGTTAGTTGCACTAATTATCTCTGGAAAAATAAACTTGATCAGTGTTAAAGCTTACATCCTCTTTGACCCCAGGTTATGGTGCAACAGTAATAATTAGGTATTTGTGGGTTAATTTTTAGTTGTGATGCATTGTTGATTAATTTTCTCTAATGAGAAGACAATAACGTGTCATTTGTATTTTTGAATTTATTTTGAAATTTCTATAGGATTGTATTATTGGTCATCTTCACGATTAATTGGTTTGAAGGAATGACTGAATTAACATAAAAATATATATGGAAAAACATCCTACTAAGAGATGGTAGAAAAATCTGTAATTACGTTGAGATATTTCGGATTGAATATTTCAAATTGAAATCAATGGTGAGTTTGGTTGTATCTCGATTTGAATTGAAAATAATAATGGATTTATATCAAGAGAATCAAATCGAAGTTGCTCCGAAATTTGTGAATAGCCAGAAAGCTGGAGTATTGCCAAATGGGCGAGACCACGGCCATTAGCTCCGACGAGGAAATGAGGTTGTGGTCGGTAGCTTGTTAATCCCGTTTGATGTTGCATGGGAATAGTCCTTGTTGATAGATTCCAGAAATGCACCATGCTACAACGTAACCAAAATAGGTCAGAGGCTATATAGTTCAAGATCTGAGGAGGTCAACCAGTCAAAGGGAATCTATGAACATAGTTTCTCATAAATACTATTTCAAATTGCTACAGTTTAACTGGTAGCTGCGTAATGTAGAATTCATGAAATATACATCAATATAATGTACATTGAAAAACCAAAGTGCCAGAGTTTATAACCGAACTACTTTACGCCTACCAAACAATGTATGATACTTCACAATACATTTTACAAAAAAATTTAAATTACATCAGCGAGGACTGTATGAAGGTCTGATCTCTGATCCGTCAACCTAGTTATTTGTCAGATGTGCAAAACCAGCTACCTGAGGTGTACATATGGAAGGTTGAGGCCCAAAAGATTAAGTGGTGAATAGTCATCCACCAAACGATCGTTCCCCGAGGTTAAATATCTTGCATGTAGAAGAGCAATCTGAAAAAAGGAAGAAAAGATTTATTATGACTTCCGTCTTTGGTTTACGAATCTAAGATTTGTTTCCAAGGCAATAATAAGATCATAACTGAAAACATGTCACAAATTTATCAAGTTACAAAAGTATTAGAACAGAATCAGCAGACATAAGGCACAGTGTCTTCTAATTGTACTATGAGAATGTTTTACTGCAAACATTTTTCATAGCACTAAAAAAAATAATTTGTATTTCAATGAATCAGAAGAAAGATTGATCAACCTTATAAATATATGTACACGCACACACATATATCATAGACAAGTCAACGAAAATTATTTATTTTATTGCCTCATTTTCCAGATTCTTCTTTGTTCAGGAAAAGAAAAACTGAGGAAACAAAATCTGGAAGTAAGCAACAGCCTATATACAAACTAGATTTATCTGTTCGACTGACACAACCAGCATCAGGTTATAGGACGCAGAAGTTTGGTCAAGCTTAGTGCCTCTTAGAGGGATTAGGTTAATAAGATTATTAGTACAGTGGATTCTAATGCTATCTAAGGTTTTATCATGATTCTTACATGTAGAAGTGACTCTCATTGAAGCCAATACAATGCTCCCTTTCTCCACCTTCAACATAATTTAGTGGTTATTAAGCTGAAAAATAGTTCGGATACAGCCAACAGGAACATGCAAGGTTGAGAATCCTCAAGTGAGAAAGATATAGAATAATCCCAAGCAATCGAAAGAAATCAATTAGATATTAACAGTGTTTATTAAAGTTATGAATAAACAATAACAAATAAGTTTGATGAATTACGATAAAGTAATGGAAGTGACTAATCTATAGATGAAAAAACTATTTCAAATGACACATTTCCAGGTGAGAAAGAACAGGCTTCTCACAAAGTGACAGAGTTACAAAATTAGAAAAAGATTGATAACATAAGAAGAGGACATTATGAAAGAATAAAGACATTTGTAGCCAATGCTGCTTGGAATTCCTTAAAATATCAATGGATGCCAGGGAAGTTGACCAGCTAATATGAACTTGTTTTCTTAGATGGAAAAGGAAGGTCAAAAGTCTACCTACCAGCTAATAAGACTTTGTCTTCTTCCCTGCTTTTGAGATGCGTTTCAAGTCTTGGATCCCCCTTTTCATTCCTCTGAAAATTCAGAACCATAAGGTCACTATCGCAATAAATAACCATAACCTTTAGAATCACCATACCTCTGATGCAGATAAACCAATACATAGAACAGAGGCAGCAACATGACAATCAAAATGGAAACAGCTAGGTAGAAGACGCTAGTTTGCTTCTGTTAAAAATGAGGGAAAAGTGCTATCATCACAAAATATTAAAGAATAACATCAATTGTTTACTTACTTTATAATATGCTTAAAGAAGCAAACAATATAAACAAATAACTAGTGAATGACAAATTATTAAACTGTAATAACAAATGGGAAAATTGCACAAAGTATTCTTGAAAGTGAATATTCATTATCTAGCAAAAGAGAACTAAAAGGAAACTTTCATAGGGTTTCAAAGGAATAAACTGTTTTTTATTATTAAAAAAATAGTTTTATGCATTTCCAGGTAAGCACAGTCCTCATCTCTTGAAACTGTTTTCAATGATAATTGCTGCACTTTTAAGTTTGTAACATAAGATATCTAGGGCAGTAATGATGTCATATTATACAAGAATAGAATAAGGTTGGCACCCTAGGAAAACATTTCACAACCAGATAAGATATCTCTGTCAAAGTTATATTAATACATCAGATACCTCAACCGCAAGTATGCTAAGCTAGTTTGTAGATTCTCTGCAAGATTGCCATTGGAATGCAATTGTACATATGAAGGGATATATCAAGGAGTACAAAGATGCAGATTACTACTAAAGAAATGGCTGTACTAGTATTACAAGATACACTTGTGTACGTTGAGCAAGTTCTCTTTTATAAAGTGTAAAATATGGATAACTGTCCAGATCTGAACGAGTTTACTGAATTCATTCTGGTCAAGCTTTTCCCTATTTTGGAGCAGGATTTTCATCCTCGACTGGCATCTATTCTCCAAATTTGAAAGAGAATATCTATAGGATATCTGGTTTCTACTTTCAATAAAATAACTGATTGAGGTCTGTCTCCCCAGCTATGAAGACCATAGGGTATTCTCCTGTAAACTTAAGGAATAAGAGAATAAAAATCAAGTTCCATTATCATGGAGGTTATGCGTAGGCATCCCATGACAAAAATACTCTTGGAGGTTGTGTGATCTCTAATGTTATCTACACATGTTCCGGAACAGATCTGGGTTGAGACTGTTTTAACAACTTATCTTATTGAACACCTACCATCACATGTACTGAATTTCCAGATCCAGTGCCAAGAATTACTTGCAACTATCCGGATCTTTGAATCCTATCAAATGCTCCAGTTGAGGTCTTCAGTTGCACAGTCTGTCCACATCAACCAGCATCATAGTAAACGTGACCAATATCTATCAAATGCCTTCTAAGTTACTCCTCGTATCAGAATGGTAATAAGTGACACCCCAAAATTTGCAATTACATGGGCATGACCTTCTCAGAAGACCACCCTTTATCCCAAATCAAAAATTAAAGGGGGGAAAACAACACTAGAAAATATCAAATAATCGAAAAACTACAGCATTCTCCAGTACATCCATGGGCGGAGCCAACTCAGGCCCAGTGTGGGCAATTGCCCACACTGGGTCAAACCATGCTGCAAAATGTCTTCTCTCTGTTCCAACTTCCAAGACCAGATTTTGCGTCTCAATTAGTACGAAAATGATGTGAAATCATGTGATTTGGATTTGTCGGGAAAAGCATAGTTT
>JBAMIB010427285.1:0-18282 GCA_037177415.1 Kaempferia rotunda | reverse complement strand
GGAATCCGCGGAGGCGGAGATTTCTGGTTTGAGGGTGCGATTGGAGGAGACGGAGCGGGAGAGGGCGGATCTTAACACCGCAGTGGAGAGGCTAGAGAGGGAAGTGGCGGAGAGGGACGAGATGCTCGAGTTCATGGCGAGGAAGGAGGAGGGTGGTGGAGGTGGACTGGATTTGGTGGAGGACAGAGGGGGGTTCACCAGGGTTAGGGTTCCGGAGGAGAGGTTACTGGCAAGGAATGGAAAATTGGTGGCGATCCAGCAGAACAGCAATGGGAGGGAGCTGTTCATGCCTTCAGATCAGTCTAGTGGATGGCAGGTAAGGGTTTCAGTCTTACCTATGCTGGTTTGAATTTTCAGTGTTGGACATGTATACTTAAGCAACATTTTTCTGTCTATGCTATGGTAAGCTTAGCGTGTTTACCCTTATCATGGCTGCCTGCAGACTGAACTAAGTTCAAAACAGTTGATTTATCTTAATGGAGGGTTTATTTGTTAGCTTTACTTCAAGTTGATATTAGTTGAATTTGTCCTTTAACGTTTTTGTTAGGGTGACTCCAGTTAGCATTTGAGGTTTGATAAAGTATAAGAGAAGAAAGAAAGGGCATTGGTAGGGAGAGGGAGACAGAAAAGATAAATTATTCCATTGAGATTCATTTCCCCCAAAATTGGGCAGAGAACTATAAAGGAAAGTTCTGAGAAATTAATACAACATCCAAGTGACCTACAAATGATATATAACTAGTGCATTTCATTTGGATTGATTTCTTGTGCAATGAAATTGTAGATTGGTGATGAGTATTGTTTCAGTACTATTCAATGGCATTGCATATTTTAATCATAGTAATGGTTCCTTTCATAGCAACAAACTTTTCATGATTGCCACGTCTAACATTTATATGGATCATTGAGTTGCTATTATGCTATGGTCATATGTTATTCAATCATATTTTGATATCACTACTTTTTCTCATTACATCACTGCAGGATATGCTGTACGACTCACTCGACACAACAAATAGTAGGAAGCATTTAGTGGCAAGGTAAATTTAGTTGTATCCACCTAGCCAGTGAGTACGATGTCTTACTATAATTGAAAACTGATATTCAGGCGGGAATCCCCTTGGAAGGTTGATAGTGAATCTTCTGGCATTTCCGCTAAGCTTAAACTTCTTGAAGAAGAATTGGTTTACCTGGAAAAGGTCGGGGCTGGAGATTTGTCCAAAATAACTTCATTGATGAGGAAGCAAGCAAAGAGATATCAATCTCTTGCTGGAAAAGTTGATGCTTTATGTAGGAAAATGGTAAGTTAATTAACTGACTTTTCTGTTATTATCTTTCAATTCTTATTTTGTCCAATTAGATGTGGCTCCAATAAATGATAAAATGAAAGAAAATAGGCTAAGGTTATATAGGCAGGTTCATAAATGATCCACATATTATAGATAAAAATTGAATCAATTACCGGAAGATTCAAGGAATATAGACCAAAGAAGACATTAGTTGATGTAACAATGAATGATTTAATTGGTTTGAATTTTAGTGATATACCCATGTTAAATCATAATGGAGGAATAGGATTGATGTTGTCATTTTCTCTGAGAGTTGACCTATAAAAGTTTGAAAGTTGCTGCTTTATGATGTTGACTAATGGATGCAACGGTTTTCTGAAGAAAACTATATAACAATCGAACAGAATTACAAACCTAATTTGAATTGAACTCCACAGAGAATGAATGAGCCCTGCGACCCGACCCTAACTCCAGAGTTCCGAACACAACGACAGACTGAGTTCTTGCTCGAAGCATTTCGCCTGCAGAATTGTGCATCGGAAACAAGACAAAAGTTGAGTTCAGTGCAAGCGGAGTCGATAAGAAGGCCATTAGGAGATGGGTTGACAGCAGAAGTTAAATCAAGTGCAAGAAAATCACTGGACTCGGTGAGGAACAAGTTCAAGGAGATTCAGAGGAGCTTAGAGATTTGGTTAGCAAGAACCATGGGGGATTTGGAGGGGATTCTGGCAAGAGATGGAGCATCGCGTGTGAGAGAGTACTGCTTGTCGCCGTTCCCCTTTGTATAGTGAGTTCGATCAACCATGCATTTTTAGTTTGCTAATTAAGTTTTCTTTTTCTGCCTCGTTAGTTTTGATTTGTGCTTCGTCGCTACTTGCAATAATTATTCAACCTTGGAAAATTGAGAATGGAAAAAGTATGAGTGCACTGCAATTAAATAACTAAAATAACAATTCATAAATCACAGTTAAGAACTTGAGATGAAAGAAGGCTTTGCTGCACAGCGATGAAAGAAGGCTTAAGCTAATAAATAATTAATATTATCCATTTATATATATATTTTTATTGATTAAGAACATTACTATTGTTTTATTCTATTTGCAATTTCAAAGTCCAAAATTTGCTTTCTTCGTTTATTTTTATCGTGACTGAAAATAACGTTTAGTAAATTTTAAAACCATACGTTTAAGAACCTATACCATACGTTTTGTAAATTTATAACTTCACATTGAAAGATTGGTGACAGTGTGGTGCAAAGGATGAACTCTGTCCATACTTTGCCAGATGCCTTCAACAGGTTGAATTACAACAGCAAACTACAAAAACAAGAAAAATAGATAACTAAATCACCAGGATGAGGATATACCTCACATCATCACCAACTCAATATCAAGACTAAATAAACAAACCATCAGGTTCTTGGTACTTTCATCTAACTATAGTCAAGTGTTCATCGTGAACAAGTAAAGAAACACGATTTCAGTTTACACTTGAAAGTGTTTCAATAGACACCGCTTAGTCGTGAAATTCTTGCTAACAGCACATCTGTGATAGCAAAATCAAGTAATAGCGTTGACATTTATTATGTGAGAGTTGAACCTAAACAAATCAAAGTCACGGTGCATATTTGAACAAGAAACATATTTCACCAAATTATGGGCACGATCTGAACTTCGTCGATGATGATGCAGATGAGAATGACTTTTGCCTAAGACTTCTACAGATCAGGCATGCCAATTCCAGCTTTAGCATCGTATGTCTTTTGGAGTACTAATTCAATTGGTGTATCCTTGGGACCAACTGCAAAAGACAATTGAAGTATGATAATAATTCAGACCCATTACAAACAGCTGCAAAAGCTATGCATATGGGCAGACACCAGGCACATGGGTCTAGTTCCACATTAGGTATTTGAGTTGTAGGGTGTTATATTGTCATATAAATATGAAATAACAATTCAATGTTTTATTCCTCTCAATTGATATGACAGACGATTAGCGCAACCAATGGATGTATGTAATCAACTGAATTTAAGAAAGCAACTTTAGCAATCAAGTAAAACTGTGAATGTACCAAAGCTAGGTCTTGGTTTTCGCCTTTCTTTTAGTATTTCGGGGCGAGGAATTACAGCTCCAGATGCAGCAAGTCCTCTAGAGACCCGTACTTTAGTTCCGTCTTCCAGATATTTATACCCAGTCTTACAGGGCTTCCTGCATGAATAACAATTTTACTTATAAAGAGTAACCAAATTTGGGAATTTAACATAAAATCAAGCTGATGAGGGAATGTTGAAGAGATTGTACCCAGTAACTGGGTCAAGAACCTGGACATTGGAAACATGAAGGGGGGCTTCAATTGAAAAGATTCCACCCTCATGTCCTTGCCCTTGTTTGATGTGTTTCTTCACCTGAAATGAGAACAACACAATCAGATAACAGATAGCAAAGAGTACCATTACGAAAGATCAAAGTTCATGAACCCATCATACTACCACATGGAACTATGATGATCACAAATAACATTACTTGTACAGAATAGCCCTGGAAAAGCAAAACTTGCAGATGATTACACTAGGCTAAGTAGTTTGTTAATTCTCAAAGGTCACCTTAGAATATTAATAGCTTTTAGAATAGTGTAAATAACATGTTAACAAGAAACAAACTTTCAAATGGAAATGGAAATGGAAATGTAAATTGATATGAAATTATGGAATCCATATGGGAAAATCCTACTCCTGTATGAAAACTACAAGCAATAACCTCGAACAAGCCTTCAGATCATTATGGCAAATTATGGAGACAAATGCACGATTTGGAAAAATTAATACAAACAAGAGAATACCATATTTCACTTTTCCACTTCACTAAATCATTATAAAGTATAAAATGATTATGTAGAACTCCAGATTGTTCTAAATAGAAACTTCAACTATTAACAACCTATGTGGAATATTTACGTGCAGAAAAATGATGGAAAAAATGACAAATGAATGAAAAGTAGCATAAAATGTCATTTTGGCTGAATCATGAAGAGCTTCTAAATTTCCCAAGAAATGTGTACTGATTCAATATCTCATATAGATTTTCAGTAGATTAATGTAATCTCTGACAACTGATCTCAACTAAATAAATAACAAACACTTCAATTTAAGAACCAGTGTGTTGATTCAACACTTGATACAGCCCTGACGAGGCGATTGGTCTCAGATTCATGATCTAACTACTGCACCAACACAGTCCATATATGGAATCTTTTAGGCAAAAATCACTTCAATTTAGAACAATCAGTGGTGTATAAAGTCAGGGAACAGACCAAATTTTTCCCTTCAACAATGACTCTGTTCTGAGATCTAATGACACGTTTGATGAGACCTGTCTCACCCTTATCCTTGCCTCTTATGATCATGACCTACAAAACATCAGCAAAAGATAAAATCATAACTTCGACCAAGGTAAACAATGATACAAGTCAAAAAGAAAGCATTGAAGATTACGTTGTCGCCTCTGAGGATCTTCCAGTGCCTGAATAACTTCTCAGCTGCCTTCCACCCCATCCTTCCTTGTGTTTCCTGAGCTCAGCCTTTTAAACCTTTTCCCACCTAAGGTTTAGGAAGCCATTAACGTTCATTAGTTTTTTTCATCCTCAAAATGCACAAATTAGTTATAAAAAGTGAGCTAGAAATCAAACTGGACAAGCTCCAAATCACTGGTTCAGTGATCCAGCTAGTGTGTCAATTTGGTTAATCTGCATGTCAGCCATCATTGATCCAGTCGAGATCATTGGTCGGACTAACATAGGTCCACATGTTAAACCACAAATTAATCATTTTCCATACATTACAATTTGGTGGCAATTAAAAACTATTCTATAACAAACAAAATGTTTGTAACCATACTACAAAGTGCAAGCCACAAACTAGCAAAACAATGGAAAAGCCATAAAATAATAAAACTAATAACTGCCGCACCAAGAACACACACACCAAAATGTGAAATAACTCAAGCATCTTAAATCAGATAATAGAAAAGAATGAACCAAATGTGGTGGAATTCTGTCCAAGCTGACAATAATTCACCTCGATCCAGTAAACATGATTGGAGAAGCCGGGGCCAAACTGGAAGCAAATTTTTGTAACCTCAGTGAAGTGGTGGTTGTGGTTTTACTATGTTTGATCCTGTGGAATCTTTGCGTCATTGTAAGCAGTTTCTGGCTTGTATATTTACAGGATTAAGTTATCTTAGTATCAGTTTTCAGCATTTACTCTAAGCAACAAATTAGTGAACGATCTGAGCACTCGTTCAACGTTTGTTTAAGAAAAGAAAAAAAACAAAGAACGGAACCTTGAGAACTAATATTTGATCATGGACAAAGAAACAACACGCAAAAATAATTATTTATCGGAGAAGCAACCCGAACTTGAGCACCGTGATGGGATGGAAAAGGAAACCTCGGAGAGAGATGAGAGTAACCGAGGTGGTGTCCGATCGGGAACGGGATGGAGAAGAGAAAGCTCGTGCCTGCCTGAGACGGTGAGAGACGAGTGGTGCCGAGCAACGAAGGCGGTGTTTGGTCGACGGAGAAGAGAAACCGTGCGGGTGAGTAGAGCTGTAGTGTTGGGCGGCTAGGGTTACGGTGAGGAATAGACAAAACATTAAAAAACAATAAATCCCGAGAAATTTTCATTTTGTCCCTATTAGTTATATATTTTCACTCTTATAGACTTACACTTTGCAAAATAAAAATAACATATTCCTTCTTTATCAACGCTAATTATATAGTACACCTGCCAGCTAGGATTCGGTGGTTAACAATCTCTAATTCATTTATTTTCGATATATAATAATCATTAGATAAAAATCTAAGTATGGATTCTTCTTGATGAATTTCTGGTCCAGTACATGATAGTCATTGAATTGAAAAGATAAAATCTAAATATGAATTCCTCTTGATCTGATATAACGGTTGTTATGCACTGAACCAGGGATAAATCAGAGATTGTGAACTAGACTATCCCAACTGTACACCTGCAAGCTTACAAACGCTAATAAGATTGATCGCAAGTTCACATGTGTTAAATTATAAGGGAAATAAATGAACGTTGACGTATCTTTAAAATTTAAATCTTTTTTATCCATAATTAGGAGGACATTGAATCAGATCCGTAGGGATTAATACATGAATTTATGATCTAATTTAACGAGCGTTTTAATTAGGAATCAGGGGATCAAACTTTATAGATTAGAGGATCCCATCTGTTAGCGTTATGACTTAAGTTGGTATTTGTATGATAATTATTTTAATAATTTTTAAAATTAAATTTAAACAGATAAAAAAATATATAATATTTTATCAGATATTTAATCTCCTCGTATAAAAAGTCATTAAGTTTAACCCCCTCCAGATAGTGGGGAGATAGTAACATTACCTTTTTACTCTAATATTGGATAAAAATGACATATAAAAAATATTTGTAAAATAAATAAAAATAAAATGGACATCTTATCATTTGTTTTATATTAAAAAATTTCTTTATTCTATCATTATTGTAGCAATTATTATCATATAAAATTGGAGCATTTCACTTTAATAAAAATTACTAGGTATAAAATGTTATTATATCAAAATTATTTAAATTTTAGCAAAACCATTTTAAATTAATAAAACCATTTTAAAACAATTACAATAACTTCTCTAATAATTATTAGAACATTATAATAATTAATAGTAGTTGCTAGTTGCTACCATATTTCAATAATATTATATTAATTGTTATAACGTTATAATACTTATAAAGTAATTGTAGCAGCTAATTGAGTTGAACATAAAAATATTTTCAAGATAAACAATATAATATAATGAAATATTTTTTTTTGACTTTTTTAAAAATATTATTTATAAAATTTAAAATATCAGCTTAAATTTTACCCCATTATAATTTTTACCTTTTATTTATTCAATAATAATTGTGAGTGACTTAGAGAGCTCAAACAATTATTTACCTCATCATGTTTTGATATAAGAAATTCTTTCAGAGTAATATAATGCTTAAGGCACGAGAGTAAAATTTGCTATATAAAATTTTATGGTCGAAATTCATCTTTGGATATGTCTTGGCCATTTAAAAAGGCTAGTTAATCATCTATCTTAATTTAAAAAGGAGTTACTAAAACAGACCAATGACCTGTTATCATATATTTTGATCTTTTATAATATATTTTGATATAAATTCTCACTATGGTTACTGGTCTGCGCAACAGACCTGTTTGAATGCAAGTTAAGAATTTCAAACCATGGTCAATCGAAAAATAACTCATGCATAAGTAAATGTTTTCGTTCATTAAAAAACTAATTTTTCTTCCTCACAACATTTCCTCCCATTCGTTTATTGGATAAATCTGAAACACAATTTATTCATACTTAAAAAAGCTCAAAATATTTATCCATATTAAGATTCAAATTCTAATCCTCTTATTTGTTCTCCTATTTATTTTACCACTATACCAAATCCGTGGGGCAAAAATTAATTTTGCATCGACCCGACTTGGCATGGCAGTATATATAAGGCATTGTGCTACATGTAACGAGATTAATACGCATATCAAAAAACTAATTTGTAAACCGTAGGATAATTTGGAAATTAAGTTGTACAACTCGAATTCCAGGCACGCACACAGTGTTTAATTGTAGGATTTACACCTTCAACATTCTTAAGTAGTCCTCTATGATAGACAGGGCAGAAGACCTGTAGCCTGAACCAAATAGATTGTAGTGATTCAGATAATGGTAGAGCATATACAGGTCCCTCCTCCTCTCAAAGCCTGGCTGTTTTGGCATCACCTGGATGAATATGCACAAAGAAGTTAAGAGATTTTCTAAAAGAGCTCTCAATGCACTTCATTTCACACTTAAGAAATAAGTTTGATTTGATGGAGAATTCACTGGTTTGCAATCAACTCCTGCCTAACATGAATACTTTCCTTCAAAAACTACTTACCTCAAAGTATGAAGAATAAAAGGATCCCCCAAACCCAGCACACCATGACATCCCAAATTCTGCCTCATTATGACCATCTGTATAAATGAGGATGGTAGTTATATGATCTAAGGACAAAAATATTTAACCTCAGCTTTTAGTCTAGATTTTTCCTATAAAAATTTGCAAATGTTAGGCGTTTGACGAGACTTGATATTCTGTGCGACAATGACTCACAGTAACAAGCTGGATCCAATATCACAGGATCGCCATTACTATCAGTGCTGATATTGCCACTCCATAGGTCTCCATGAAGTAAGCATGGCTCAATGACAACTCCTTCGAAAAGTGGTTGGAGATTCTTAGCTAATTTCTGGCCTGTTTTATGAGACAAAGTATAAACTGTTAAATTTCTCAAACTCAATTGTCACAGGGATGCTTATTAGATCTCTCAAACTGATGAGTACTGTGAATACCTATAATATTTGAACAGACATCTCTCTAAGAAAAAATATGCAACAAACTTAAATGGAATGGCCCTTTAACTCTAATTAATGTAATGAAAAGTGATTTCGCACAAATTTCAAAATAAGATCCATATAGCTGACCCCAAATATGTGTGACTAAAACTGGATTTATGATAATGATGACAATGCTAACTATCAAGTGGAAATAGTTTCAAGCAACAAAATAAATGCTAAAGTATTGTTTCAAGCACCGGACCTTTTTCATATATCGTCGAGTCCCTATACTGGTCTAGTGCCAACTTTAGTTGGTAGCCCAATCTGTAGTCAGCAAAGAACTCAATCCAATCTGAACACCAATTATTTATCTGGGGAGTACTGCACCAAGACAGCTTAAATCAGAAAACTAAGCGTCCTTACGATAGGGAAGTAAGAAGTTGGTCCATTTTTTACATCAATAAGAAGTTGGTCCTTGACGAAGGCAACCATATAAATTG
Source organism: Kaempferia rotunda (assembly GCA_037177415.1). Lineage (NCBI taxonomy): Eukaryota > Viridiplantae > Streptophyta > Magnoliopsida > Zingiberales > Zingiberaceae > Kaempferia > Kaempferia rotunda. The sequence goes on along the minus strand of JBAMIB010427285.1, from coordinate 9,059 downwards.
GTACATGAGAAATTTTAGTTCATTCAATATGATTGAAAGGTGAAAAGGAATATGTTTTATTCTGGAAGCTTTCACCTGCCAATAGTGTTGTCAACATTGAAACCAAAGCCCTTGCTAGACTTTGCAGCTTTATGCATTTCTGCAAGCTTTCTTCCTAAAACTGACTGAGAAAAGGTATTTGGTTAACAAGGATGGAAAAGAAAGTATTATTGTGAAGAATAGATTACATCAATGTAACCTGATTCCCTCTGGAAGATCCAAATTCAATAAATTCCATGATTATATAGGAACCTCCGGTTGGTAAAGGTCCCACCTACATATTTAAAGAGGTTTATATTACACACCAAGGTATTTCAAAAATAGCTATGGTAGAATATATAAGAGGCACACTACCTTATATGGCTTGGGAACTCGAATTGATTGAGTGGCGTACATTGCATTTAAACCAAGAGCCTCTCCTTCAAACATTGATGGTCCAATTGTTCTGTTAAAAACAACATGAATAGAAAAAGTTGCCTCAATTATCGACAAATTTGTAAAGATTAGATAAGCCAACCATGAAGATATTGCCCCACGTGTCAGAAATTTTTTCTGGAGAACAAGGCCAAGGGCATCGTAGCAGTTAAATTTATTGCCAACAAATCACATCCGATTGCAGGGCAAAAACTTTTTGTCAAAAAAATTAAAGAACCATACTGTTGAGAGTTACATTGATCACAAAAGTTGCTTTCTTGAGTCTTACATTACTGCTTTCAAGGTCAAAGATAATTTAAAAGATGGAACTCTCTGAATAAATAAACTGATTCATGGATATCAAATGAGAGAAAATTTCTAATTGCTTAAATTGCTGATAACTCCTCAAAATGGTCAATATTCAAACGTGAACAAAAACATCATGTTATTGCCATGTAAACACTATCTTCCAAGAACTGTTAATAGGCACCATCCAACAAAAATTGTTTCATAAAGGCCTAATTGGGAAAAATAAATGTTTCACACACTAACAAGCTTGAACTTCATGCATATAATCTTGGTGTTGTACGGATTCAACAACAAATTAAAGAGATAATACTAGAATCTTCATATAATTAACAAAGAAAGAAATCAAGAGACTGGATGATGTTGTAATAGATTTCATTACTACACTGATAGTTATGCTTCTAATATATGTCAATACACAATTGTCAATGGGCAGGCAAATCAGTACAGGATATGCACATAATAAAAGAACCATTTCAACTTTGTCATGCCTGTTTGTCTTCACAAAGAAGGAACCAGAATCAGTTACATAACGGTTTGCATGATTTATGCAACCTCCACCAATGGGACTGATTCTTGTAATTTGTGTGGCTTTCCCTTCTGTCAGAATCCATTCACTAATTGGATCATCTCCTAAAGATGCCACTGACAGTTGAAGTTAAGAGTCAAAAATTTACCAAACAGTACAGTAGACATGGAAAGAGAAGCAGACACAATATTTGAAAAACTGCCTAGTTCGTATCCTTGTGTAACCAAATACAACTTTGTGGGCCATTACAACATTTGATCATAATCAGTACAAAATTTTTATAGCAAAGACGACTGTGACCTAACAAAGTGAAGTATGTTCCTTGTGAGTGTATATCAACGCTGAATACAAATTTGTTACCATTCAGATGATACAGGAAGACATAATGGTGTTCCAGCTCTGAATGCACCAACCAATATTCTGTTGATCATCTACCTGAACTGATGGAGGAGTACGACACAGCCTATTTTTTTAACCTGTCCTGATCCAAAATTTATTTAAAAGATTTTTTTACTAGGATTCAATGAAGGAAGCTGAGAGAGGATATTTGATGGTTGTAGGGGAAATGAAGAACAAAAAGATTTCTAGTTTGATAAGCCATGGAAAGACATCAGCATGGATTGTATCTTAGACTTACCTCAAACAAATCGAAGTCTTCACTGCATCTTAGTTGTTGTAGATAGGTTTTCTAAAATGGCACATTTCATTCCCCACAGGAAGACCGACAATGCATCTCATATAGCTACATTGTTCTTTAAAGAGATTGTTACATTACATAGATTACCCACATTGATCGTATTGGATGGATGCTAACTATATGAAAATGACTTTGTTTACTCATCTCACACATAGATGCAAGAATCTTAATCTATCTTTCACTCAACAAACTCTTAGAAGTTGTCAGTCACATCTTTGCAAACTTAACAATATGTGGTATCTTCAATTTGATGTGGAGAGAGGGGAAAACATTATATTGAATCCTTCAAAAATCGCCACCAACTGTCTTTTGAAGATTTATCAACTGAAGATATCTCAACTTCAGTCCATTCTTCAGTGCAAAGCATCACGGCATCAAACTTCTCAGCCATTAGAAGAATCGTGCCATTCTTCATTGCATGTGCTTAGTATCATGTTTTCCTTCTTTCAAGATATTTTTTTCTAGTTCATGTACAAACTAGAAATTAGAGAATATCTATTTCCCAACTAGAGGAAGGGTGTAAGAGTTATTATGTTCATTACTCTAAATGTTGTGGGTTTAGTACCACTTTAGGCATATGAGTTATAGGGTGTTATGGTTGCCATATAAATATGATGTGATGGTTCACCTTTAAAAAATAACAATTCAATATTTTATTCATCTCAATTGATATGACAGACAATTGGCGCAACCAATGGATGTATGTAAACGGCTGAGTTTACGAAAACAAATTTAGCAATCAAGTAAAACTGAATGTACCAAAGCTATGTCTTGGTTTTCTCCTTTCTTTTAGTATTTCAGAGCGAGGAATTATAGCTCCAGATGTAGCAAGCCCTCTAGAGACCCGTGCTTCCATCTTCCAGATATTCATACTCGACCTTACATGGCTTCTTGCATGAGCGATGATTTTATCTTTTAGAGTAACCAAATTTGGAAATTCAACACAAAATCAAGCTGATGAGGGAATATTGAAGAGATTGTACCCATTATCTGGGTCAAGCACCTGGACATTGGAAATATGAAGGGGAGCTTCAATTGAAAAGATTCCACCCTCATGTCCTTGCCCTTGTTCGATGTGTTCTTCACCTGAAATATCTTTCAAATGGAAATGTAAATTGATATTGAAATTATAGAATCCATAGAGAAAATGAATTCTACTCCTATACTGGAAAATACAAGCCTTTTCCACTTCATTAAATCATGATTATGGCAAATTATGGAGAATCCAAATAATTTAAAAAATTTATGCAAAAATTATGGCAAATTATGGAGAATCCATATTTTCATGGAAAATTACTGGAAAGAATCCATATACCTTGAACAAGCCTTCAGATGATTATGGCAAATTATGGAGACAAATGCACAATTATAAATATTTAATACAAACAGGAGAACAGCATATTTGACTTTTCCACTTCACTTAATCATTATAAAATATAAATTGATTATATAGAACTCCATATAGTTCTAGATAGAAACTTTAACTATTAAACAGCCTATGTGAAATATTTACGTACATAAAACGATAAGTGATGAGGTAATAAATGAACAAAAAAAAAAGAAAAATGGATTAATATAAGGAAGAACTTCTAAATTTCCTAAGAAATGTGTATCCAGCTACTGTACTAATCCAATATCTCATATAGAATTTTCAGTGGATTAATATAATCTCTGACATCTGATCTCAACTAAATAAATAACAATCGCTTCAATTTAAGAACCAGTGTGCTGATTCAACGCTTGAAACAGTCCTCATGAGGCAATTGGTCTCAGATTCATGATCAAAATACTGCACCAATACAGTCCACATTTGGAATCTTCTAGGGAAAAAATCACTTCTTAGCAAAATCGGCGGTGTATATAGTCAAAGAACAGACCAAATTTTCCCTTCACCAATATTCTGTGATCTAATGACACGTTTGATTAGGTCTGTCTCTCCCTTAACCTAGCCTCTTATGATCATGACCTACGAAACATCAGCAAAAAATAAAATCATAACTTCGACCAAGATAAACAATGATACAAGTGAAAAAGAAAGAATTGAAGATTACATTGCCGCCTATGATGATCTTCCAGTACCTGATTAACTTCTCAGCTGCCTTCTACCACATCCCTCCTCGTGTTGCCTGAGCTCTACCTATTTAAACCTTTCCCAACTAAGGTTTTAGGAAGCCACTTATGATCATTTGTTTTTCATCCTCAAAATGCCTAAATTAGTTATAAAATGTGAACTGCAAACAAACAGGACAAGCTCCAAATCACTGGTTCAGTGATTGAGCTAGTGAGTCAATTGATAGATCTGCATGCCCACCCCATCATTGATCCAGCCAAAATCATTGGTCGGACTGACTTAGATCCACATGTTAAACCGCACATTAATCATTTTCACCACATTATAATTTGGTGGCTGATATGGTGAGGATTGGAAGCCGTCACATGTGTTCCTAAAGGTCAAGCATCATGCTTAGATGGAGGTCAAGGTCAAAATGAGTCAACACAATGCAGATCCGTTCGGGTAGTTCTCTCTAGCCCCGATTGGACGAGCTTCGCTTCTCTGACCAAGCGCACTTTGCTCCTTCCCGATCAGTCATATCGATCGGGCGTGTTCACCTCTCCCCAATCGGACGTACCGATTGAATGTGCTTCACTTTTCCCTGTTAGTCCCACTGATTGGGCGCGCTCCGCTTCTCCCCGGTCAGTCACACCGATTAGATACGCTTCGCCCCTTCCTAGTTGGTCCCACCGAGCATGTGCGCATTACTTTTCCCCGATCAGTCTCACCGATTGGGCGCGCTCTGCTTCTCCCCGATCAGTCCCACCGATCGAATGTGCTCCATTCCTCCTAGGTCGGTCTCACTGATCGGATGTGCTTCGCTTTTCCCTGATTAGTCTCAACCGATCCGATCGAGCGCGCTCTGCTTCTCTCTAGTCGGTTCCACCGATCAGATGCTCTTTGCTCCTCCTCGGCCAGTCCCACAAATCAAGGGCGCACCACTCGCACCAACTGGGCACTCCCTGTTCATCTCCGCTTACTCTTGGTGATCCGACGATCTTCCATTTAACAACCCCCAACCTCCAGCCCAATTATCTCATGACCCAAGGGTCTTATGGGGCTAGCTCATCATGGAGGACGACACCTGCACTAACACAACATGTGGGCTGTCATAGCATGTGGGGTATCATCTCCCATACCTTGACCCATATGATACTGGTAGATGTGATGGGGCAATCCCTTTACTGCAGTATGATACGTGTCACATCAGTAATAAATACACAGGAGAGAGATATTTGGTGACAGTGCTATAAAAGACGTCCGGTCCCGTGGATGGAGGTAAGCTTTCCATTTTTTTCACCTCTTCATACGTGTATTACTGTTCATCTTCTCCATGTTTTCTTATCTTAGGAGATATGAATTGAGCGTTGGAGTGGCTGAGCCCGGGCACCCTGGGCCTCTATTCTAACTCTCTTATTCTCCTTTTACTCCCTCTCGGGCTTGGCATGCTTTCCAGCGGATCCCGTTCCTTTGGCGTTCAGCGACTCCGTCAACATCGCCTCCAGCTGTCCGGTGGTTCATCCATCTAAGGTCTCAGAGCATGAAAACTGGCAATCAAAAGCTAGTCACCTGTATATCTCAAAATACTAATCAAACTATTCCATAACAAACAGAATGTACAGTTTGCAACCAAACTACTAACTACAAGCTAAAAATTAGCAAATCAAATAAATACAATAGTAATTAAACTATTAACTTCTGCACCGAGAACACATACACCAAAAACTTTGAAATAATTCAAGCATCTTAAATCAGATAATAAAAAAGAATGGAACAAATTTGGTGGAATTCTGCCCAAGCTGACCACAATCCACGTTGATTCAGTAAACATGCTTAGAGAAACCGGGGCCAAACTGCAACAAAAATTTTGTAACCTCACTGAAGTGGTGGTTGTGGTTTTACTATGTTTGATCCTGCGGAATCTTTGCTTCTTTGTAAGCAGTTACTGCCTTGCATGTTCACAGGATCGGGGCATCTTTTTGTCAGTTTTCATCTTTTTCTATACGAAACAAATTAGTGAATGGCCTGAACACTCTTTCAGTGTTTTTTTTAAGAAAAGAAAGAAAAAAAAAACAAAGAACGGAAACGAGGTCAAGAATATTATTCAGCTTGCCTACTTACAAATTATAAGATACAATTAAAATAAATGACGCAGAAACCTTGAGAACTAATAATTAGGCATGGACAAAGAAACAACACACAAAAATATCGAACTATTTATCGGAGAAGAATCAACCTGAACTTGAGCACCGCGATGGGATGGAGAAGGAAACCTCGGCGAGAGATGAGAGACGCTGAGGTAGGGTTCGATCGGGAGAACTTTTGATGGCAGAAAATCAAAGCTCGTTATTATCCTTATCGTCCAGCTTTAAAATATATAGATTAAAATATATAAATTATTATCCTTATCTATAAATTTTTATTAAAATATATATTTTTTTATATTCTCAATCAGTCTTATTATCAAAATATTTTTTTAGTTTTTTCATTTGCCTACTAGTTTCTATATATTTAACAAATTGAGGAGTTAATTTTTATGAGATGATTTTTTGGCTAGAATCTTTTTGTTCATAAATTTATAGATTAATGGATGATCCATATTATATTTGAGGTTGAATTGAAACTATAATTCGGTCGCAATTGCTTGAGGTCCATCGTTGGATTCACCTACCTATTTAGATTGTAGTTTAGGTCCGAGGGCGGTTGAAGGCTGCCCAAAGGCGATCGGAGGTGGGAGGATGGTCAGATTGCCTGTCACCGAGGGGAGCAACCTCCGGACGACAGGAGCCCAAATTACAATCTAGATGGACGGATGAATCCGTTGATGGACCGTAAACTATTACGACCAGATTACGATTTAATCCAATCATAAATATAATATAGACCATCTTCTAATTCATAAATTAATGGACTAGAGAATCCTTCTTTATGATTTACCTTCACAAATTGATTCAATTCAAACCTATAAAAAAACAAAAAACAGCTTCGAGATTTCTATTTTAAAGTATATATTGATTGATAAAAAGTATAATTTTAAAGTATAATTTTCGCCATCCATAAAAAGTCGTCAATCAATTCGATCTCCTACCACAACCGACCTCCCACCTAGTCCGAAAAGGGATTCACTATCGAGGAGCATACTGCTAATTCTATCCGTTCGACGACTAGAATACTGCCGCGTGGCCCGTAACCTCGCTAACCAAAAGGATCCCACAAAACTCTAGAGAGCAGAGACCCACCAAATCAGTAAATTCTATTTATATATACACGATTACTGACGAAAACGAGCCATTCGGTTCGTCCGCGATCGCTGCCTCCCATGTCGACCGCTCTGTCCTCCTCGTTCCTCTCTCCCTCGAACGGATCGTCGGACGCCATGGCGTCTTCCGCATGCTGCGACGGATTATCAGCCTTCGGACTCCTCCTCCAGGCAGCCTCCATGGTTCCGTTGGCGCACTTTCTTGCCACCGCCCTCCTCTTTCTTGTAGTCTTTCTCTACAACTTCCTTGAGATCCATGTCTTGGGCGACCTCTTTCGGGGGTTCCGGGGGGACCCGGTGGTTCTAACCTTCAATCCCAGGTCCAAGATTTACGAGGGGGTCGTCTCAAAGTGTCGAATCCTTCACGGGAGGTGAGCTTGCCTCCCAATTGGTTCTCTCCTCATCGACTGTGCTTGCTGCTCAGGGTTGGATTGGTTTTAGGGCAGTCGATACCTATTCCAATTGGTTTCAGGTACTTGGCGAGTCCGTGGCTCTCGAGCCCTCATTTGCAAACTGTGTTCTTGAATTTTTTTGGAAGGCCGCCGTCAGTTGTTTATAGAAGGTTGGTACCGACAAATATTTTTGAGATCAAGTTGCATTACCTTCCTGTTTTACTATGAATCCTATATGCTATAATGGAAAACGAAGAGTTTCTTGCTAGCTTCTAGCATTCTTTCTAATAAGATTATGGTCCGTATGTGAAGAAGTCTCAAGCAAATGATTCTTCAAAAGTTTTTTTTCCCCTGATCCTGCCTGAGAATGGCAATGGTCAACTCGCCTGTGAGTTGCCTGGAATGTTGACTAAGTCGGCATGACCAAAAGGAAAAAAGGATGAGCTGTCCTCGTCGCTGAGAGAGTTAGGAGGAAGATGAGGCGTCCGAAAATACCTACGAGGAGCAGAGTGAAGGAGGGGTGAGCAGAGTGAAGGAGGGGTTAGAATGGAAACCTGGGTATCCCGGCTCGTCCACTCTGATGATCAAGTTTGTCTCCACTGTAAAATACTGAAATGCATGAAGAGGCATATAAGTATGTACTCGTACCTTGGCCCACTGGGGCAGGACTTTTTATGATAAGGAGTGGGATGTGAGTCAGAGCATTCGAACAGTGGGACCGCTCGAAGATGAACTGGATCGAAATCAACAATGCTCAGAGGTCGGATTTGCATTGGAGGAAGATCACAGCGGCGATCGGAGACTAGATATACATCGGAGGAGGATGACAGTGGCGGTCGGAACCCGGATCTGCCGCGGAGGAGGATCATAGTATCCGTTGGAGGCCGGATCTGTGTCGGAGGTGGATTGCTGCCGGAATCATAGGCCGGATCTACGTTAGAGGAGGATCATAATGGAGATCAAAAGTGGTGGTTGGATTCACACTGTAGGCGGCGGCGGCTGGATACTCGCTCCAGAGGTGGCGGCTGGATTTGCATTAGAAGTGGCGGCAGCGACAGCGACAGCAACAACGGCTAGATCTGCACCTGAGGCTGCGACAGCGGCTGAAGGCGAGATCAGGCGGGGTGGTCCATGGCTCCTTGGCGGCTGGGTCGGTGGCATCTCATGAGAGAGAGGTAGTGGGAGTGGGCGAGGGTGCGTGAGAGGGAGAGAGTGCGTGAGATGGAGAGAGTGGGAGGGAGAGACAGAGCACCTGAGAGGGAGAGAGTGGGGGAGAGAGAGAGGCCATGAAAGAAAGATATAGGCGGTTTCAAGGAGAGAGAGGAGGCATCATCAATGATGGGGAGGAAGCATTGTGGTCTCCGTGCTGG
>JBAMIB010427183.1:0-18285 GCA_037177415.1 Kaempferia rotunda | reverse complement strand
ATAGGGTAAATTATAGAGAAGTTGATGCATTGTGTAATAAAAAGTGGATATCCAAATTTAATAAAGTAACTTTTTTACCCTAAATTTTAGATTTTGGATGAGAAATTTGATGTGGATGCTCTTATATATCAAAACTTTGATATATATACTGAATTTTTAATATGATATAAATTATATATTATACATATAAAAAATGTTGGTATACAAAAAAAAATTAAAATATAAAAAAAATAAATCTCATACCGATAATTTGAACTACAGTACTGAACGTGTATTTTTCAATCCTTCTTCCTATATTTTAATTTTTTTTTCTGTATATCAAAATACAAAAAAAAATATACTTTTCAAATTGATACAAAAGATTTTTATATATCAAAGTTTTCATTATAGATCGTACCTATCGATATGATAGGTATGATATATTAAAATTTTTAATATTTTTCTCATTACTAACTATGTGACACATGTATTAGAAGGAAAAATAATTATTTTTTCTTGTCGGTTTCGTTTGGTCACATCGCAATTATTTAATTACTAGTAATTTGTACATTCTCCCTATTCATCTTTTTCATCTTTATGTCTCTTTTGCAATCCTAACCCATTTGATTTATCCGTTCATCTAATTTACTTGTAAATTCATCAGTTCGTTAACATGTCATTGGTTAGTTATATAATTTTTTTAGATAAAAAATATCAATTTTAAGGGAATTAAATAGTGCGAGCATATATTGTTAGAATGGAACGAAAACTTAAGAAATTACTGTACCAAATTCATTATTAAAAAAACTATTTTTAACTAAACACACGGTAAATAATGAGTCAAATTCAGCAGAGAAATAGCAAAACAAAATCATTCAAAATATTTTTAATAATTTTCAAAATAAATAAAATGGATGGATACCTTCACCTGGAACATTTGCGTTGGTGAAACATGATACTCATTTTAAAAAAGAAAGTAATTTGTTTTATGATTTTTTAGGGTTAAAAAATTATTTATTCCTCTGACACAATTTGGACGATATACCTCAAGATCTAGATGTTGATTGGGGTGTACAATACGGCTTGTCAAATCATTCTATGTCCAAAAAAGACAACAGAGACCATGCCAAGGACAATATTTACATTAAATAAAATAATTACACTATGTTTTTTAAAAAATATCTAAAAAATAAAATTTCATTTTTTTAATATCCAAAATTAATAAAGGACATTATTTATTTCACGATAAAAATTAAATGAATAAAGAGAGTTAAAGATGACTAGTAATTAACATCCTCAATCAAAATCCCTAATACAAACCAAACTTTGTTTCCACTTCATCATGTGATAAAAATTTTATTTTCATTTCGGCATCCAATCAAACTATATATATTTTTTTTATTTTTGATATTTTACACATAATATAGGGTAATGTATACCTAAGTTTTAAATCATAAACTCTAAACTCTAAATCCTATATTTTATTTTTAAATTTTTTAAATTTATATTTTATCACATATATGAAAAAAAAGACTTTTATAGTGTGTCAAATTAGAAAGTTAAAAGCAACTAAAAATTACATATAAAATTTGATTGAATAGGTAGCGATTATTATGAATAGTACTGCCGACAAACTGTAAAGAGTAAAGACTTAAGTAATAGGATCATATTTTCCTCATCTTTTGTTGACTGTAGCAATTGATTAATACAGAGCTAAATAAATAAATTAATTAATTAATTAAGACTTCTTTTTCTCTAAAGTAGTTTTAGCTGACAGTTATAATTAAATGCAGACTTAAGTAATCATTAATCTCTTCTTTACCTAACTAACTAGGACCTTTTGACAAATTAGCAGTCTATGTGGATAATTATGTGCAGATTAATTATAGGAGGGGACTAAACTACTTGCACCACTTTGGAGAACTTTGGAGAATGAGTAAGATCATTTCCAAATTAAAATGAGATGAATACTAAATCAGTGAATTTGGTAAATTAAATAGTTTAGTTGAGCTGAGCGAATTGAATGAGTTAGTTAAGTCGACTGAGTTGGACTAATAAATTAGACCGACCGAGCATGTCAATTAATATAAGTTAAAGAGACTAAGCTTATTAAACAAGCATTATTATCAATTAAATGAACTAAATATGTATGAAAGTCGAATTAACTCATCCGTGATCGATCATTAATACATGTCATCCTCATTCCATTCTTTCTTATCAAACATAGCCTTATGAGTCTATGAGCTAAATGTTTGACTCAATATGACCAAACAAGCCATGTTCAAAGCAACTAGGCTCATAAAATCTAGCTATATTTCAGACATTGTGCCAATTGGTGCTTTAACAAAGTACTCCACTATGGACTGTTTCATTTCATCACGTTGGGAAATTTGATGGCTATATAAATAACTCATCTGGGTAAAGAAACCCTCATTCAGTAATAGGAAGTCATCAAGCATGGTGAGGGCTCCTTGCTGTGAGAGGGAGGGCCTCAACAGGGGCCAATGGATGCCTGAGGAAGATAAGATTTTGATGGATCACATAGAGAAACATGGACATGGCAACTGGAGAGCTCTACCTAAACAAGCTGGTGAGTTCATGCTCAGTTTCAGAAACACAAAGCATTTTGCTTATTTTTTAGTGGACGAGGGAGGAAAGTTACAGACTTTGATTTATTTGGAGAAGGGATTTTGATCAAGTTCAGTTTCAGGAACACCATAAACTTTGCTTAGTATTCATTAGGTTTAGTTTCAGAAACACTAAGACTTTGCTCATTTTTCAGTGTAATGAGGGGCAAAAAAGAACTATTTTTCAGTGTGATGTGGAGGAAAAGAACTAACGTTTGATCATGTTCAGTTTCAGAAAACACAAAAACTTTGTTTAATTTCAGTGTATTGAGGGGGGAAACACTAAAGTTTGATCACTGACTCAGGACTTTTGAGGTGTGGAAAGAGTTGCAGACTCAGGTGGGTGAACTACCTGAAGCCGGATATCAAACGAGGGAACTTCACCAAGGAGGAAGAAGACACAATCATCCAATTGCATCAGTCGCTTGGAAACAGGTAGATCCTGTAACTTCTCACTTTGTTTGTTGATGAAATCACAACAAACAAGTGTACTTGTGAGTGTTGAGCTAGATCTCAATTAAGGAAGTTGACTTGTGTAGGTCGAAGTAAGGTTGAGTAGGTTGGCCAAAGAATTCGATCAGTGTAAATTAAATAACTTGGTTAGGCGAGGTTGAGTTACACTAAGGTTTCAAGATCTCTTATCTAGATATAGAACATAAGGTTCAATGCCAAAATGGAGGCAATTAAGAGTAATTTTACTCTAATCAAGCATACAGGTGTTGAGATGATATCGAAAATCAACGAATAATTTTACTCACACCAATTCCACTTTGTAACTTTTTGCAATCAAAATCTGACCTTTACCTTGCCAATCCACAGGTGGTCTGTGATTGCTGCCAAGCTACCTGGCCGAACTGATAACGAGATCAAGAATGTGTGGAACACCTACTTGAAGAAACAAACGGAAGCCTTTAACACTCCACAGAGAGAATCGAAGAAGAATAAGAAGAACAAATCTGTTGCATCACACATGGTCTCAGACATGCCAGTGCCAACAGCTACAGAGCAGCAGCAACAATCTCAAACCAGTGACCTTAGCAGTGTCGACGTCATAGAAGAAAGCCTTAGTTCAAAGATCGATGATGAAAACTTTTGGTTGGAAGCTTTGTCCATTGTTGATAGCTCTGCTTCATCATCATCATCATCCATGGATTTGACAGAAGCAGAAATCGTTAATCTTTCAATTGGCCAGCAGTGCTTTGATCTGTTTAGTTCTTATGGCACTGATGATGATGGCTGGAGTTTTTGGTGAATTTCTCCATGGGAGTCGGGGATTTGGAGGAGTTATCATCATTCTAAATGTCAGGGTTCTTGTAGTGATTGCATAAAGCAGAAAAGACTAATTTATATATTTATTTATATTTTCAATATATCCTTTCCAAATGAATGATTTGGAGAAGTGAAACTGCTTGAAAAGAAAATTACTTTTGATTATATATAATTTATCGAGGACTTGAAACTGAATCTTCTCAAAGCTCAACTTTGATGGTCGAAGTTCAGACTATGACATGATCGTGTAACCCTTTCATTCAATTGGATTAACTCTAGATGGCTAATGATGGCCTTACTCACCATCACACATTATCTATTTATCCTAGAATTTATCCTTTAAGAGGTGATCATGTTGTCTACGACCGAAGTCGAGTGTAATTACGATTGGAGCTATAGTGACAGCCATGTATTGAGCGGGATTTCTACAATTTTGAATGAAAGCTTCCTTTCTACTACTTTTATGCAGCTTATCAAGCTATATGTCGAACATATATGCAACACTTGATTCTCGCCTTAAACATACCGAGTCTAGATGGTCGGACTGACGCACACTATCAATTTACCCTAGAATTGAACAGTAATGACGCTATCATCATTGGAGGTTGAGAGTAACTATGCTTAGAGCCAAGGTGAAAGGAGTGCATATGGTTGATTACAGGCATATAGAGCTTTTCTTTGTTGAATGTCCAAAGGTTTCTATGAAAGGGACACTTGAACCATCAAGTATGTGTGTTCGATCCCTTCGAATTAATGTAGCATTTCATGAGTCAACCCGATTATAAATATGTAACTTAGCATGTATCTTAGTTTGTCAATTTGATTTTTCACTCTCTTACTTCACTTTAGAGCATCATTGTAACATGTATCTAGGCTTGTCAAATCAATTGGCCATGCTTACTTGGACTTCTATATATTAGCACCTTTTCATTCAACATTGTTAGGTATATGATCTTTCCATTTTCCAAGTCTCCTTAGAGTATCAAAGTATTGAGTGGTGTGATTTGAAAATAATAATAATAATAATAATGAAAGCATGTTTTTGGAAACAACTTAAAGGGGTGTGCTCATCTAAATATTCCAATAGATGTCCTTTGATTTAAGAGCATCACTGTAACACATATCTAAGCTGGTCATATCAATTGGGCATACCTACGTGGACTTTTATATATAGACACCTCATTCAACATGTTAGGTATGTGAATTTTCCATCTTCACTCTCATATTTCTCTTTAAATGCCTTCTAGTGTTAAAATAGTAAGGGGTGTGATTTGGCGAAAATAATAATAATAAATCGATTATAAACATGCATCTTTCCACATATCTAGAGCCCTTTCCAAGGATGATATGTAAGCAAACATTCATATTCCAGCCAACTATTTGTTGTTTTGGGTCATGATATAAAATGAAAGTTTATTTTTCTTTTACTCAATTGTTCTGAGATCACAACATGAATAGATTTGTTTTATATTAAATCATTTCTTTGAGACCCTAAAAGGCAAATGATCAAAAGCTGATGGACCCGATCTGTTTTACGAGCCACGGGTCGAGCAGTCACTGCAATGTCCAAGCCAGTGTCGCGAACAGCACTGCATGGGGGATGGTAGGCAGGCAGACAAGTGACCAACTTGGTCCTTGTGTGTCCGGCCAGTGGCAGGTAGTTGAACATCAGTGCTCAAGCAGGCAGCTGCCCGGGCACATCTAACATCCACTCCCAGAGGCATTTTGAGAAAATGGGAGCACAAATAGAATCTTCAAACCACGATAGATATCATGTTAGTATTGTTTCTTTTACTTGTTTGACACTTTGTGCATCTTTCATTTGTTATCATGAAATATTAATTGTCATTAGTACACACTCTGGATTAATCATTTTATTTATGTGAATTAGTGAAAAATTTTAACTGTGTATCCACAGTCTCTAGCTGGTCATTAGATTTGGGTTCCTGTATTTCTGAAACCGTATCGGTTGTAATCCTATTCATTCATAATCACATTAGGGAGAACAGTAGTTCATTGAAATTGCAATGGCTTCTTTCCTTACCACTTCTAGTCCAATTATATTATATTTCTACTTTTGATGATACAGTTTATTCGTAGCATGCAAAATAAATCAGTCAGTTGGAAAGGAATTAGAAGCATCAAAGCAACCAGAGATTTGATTTCTGTGATAACTGATGATGAAAGATTAGATACAAAATCATAAGTACGGTGGCATATAAGTAACATTTAGCTAATACATACAAAATCCAGTAAAAATAATTTGATCTATACATCACAAGTTACCCATTTCTTCCGTGTTTGGATCATCTTTCGGCCAAACCACTGTTTCCATCAGTCGTTCGCGCATCAGCTGTAGGTTCTCATCAGAAATCCTCTCATACATTTTCGCATGGTCACATTTCTGAAAATCAAAAGAGTCAATGTCTCAGTTTACTATCAAAGAATCTCCCTGTTCTTGCATCACAATACAACATAATTAAGCAGTTTTTCAATCAGTTAACGCACGAACTTGGAGCCGACATGTGCAGCTCCTGTCAGTATTAAAACACTGTAACTTACTTTAATCCATTTGCCATACAGATGAAGGCGTGTTATCATCACTCTTTCTGCTAAATCTTGCTTCTCCTAAAATAATCCAAGAACAAATTATAGTTTGCACAGTTCAACTCTAGGAAATAATGAAGATAGAGTTTGTGGTCAAAATTGTTAACAAAGAGGTCACCTTTGCCAAAATACGGAGAAAGCGTTTACCATCAGTCGGATTATTGTTCACAAGAAAACTACAAAGCAATAAAGAGTGTTATTAGGGCCTAAAAGAATAATTAAAGAAGAAAACCATGGTAATAAGATGTAACTCACTTATATAACCACATGTAACTTGGAGGGTTCATTTCATACAGCTGGTGGAGCACAGTCCTTGTTGCTTTGTAAGTGAAGAAATTAATCAATTGCTGGAACACATACATTAAAGTCCTAGTCAGTATTCACTCCCAGTATACACATAGACGATTTCATATCAAGTTATCAACCATCCAAAAAAAATGGAAGTGATGTTCAAAAGGACACATTAAAGCCTATGCCTTTTCGAAGATGATTTATTATCAAAAGCTTGGAATCAGTGCAATAGTTTGTAACACAATCTAGTCTAAAACCACTTTACCATCCAAACTTTACTATCCAATTTTTTTCAATTCCACTCTAATCTAAAAACAGATGAATTCATCTCAAAATAAACCATGAACAAACACTATGTAGCCAGCAAAAAACTACGTAGCCTCAAGTTTGAAGTGTTCAAAGGCATAAATCATGGGTTTTCAACCAAGGATCAGCGACAAAATCACCTTTTGACGCAAAATTCTCCAACCAGTTTAAATTTGCAAGCAAACAATCAAAGTTTCTTCGTCAAGATTTCGAGTTTCCCCCTTTTGAGTTTGATTAATACAGACGAATTCTAACATCAATAGTTTCTGAAATCCAAGGTGAAGATGAAGTAGAAGGTGATGAGGAAGATTCTGACATCGATATATGCAACGAATCATAGAAATGCGTTGAAGAATTAGGGACGAAGATGAAAAAGAAGGTGATGAGGAAGATTCTAACATCGATGGATGCACCGATTCATACAAATGGACTGAAAAATTAGGTACTTACCGAGTGGACGTCCTCGAACCCCTCCTCGTACTGCCCCCCGAGCTCATCCACCACCACGAGGAGGTCGCCCTTCCGCCTACTCCCCTTCTGCTGCTGCTGCGACTTCTTCGCCAGCGCCGGCAAGCGGCGGCGGCGCCACAGCCGCCGAGAGTGGAGAAAGGAGCTGCCGAGCTGGATCGGGGGCCCCCGGCAGGGCGGGGCGGGGCGGAGCGCCACCTCTAGGCCGGCGAAGGCCACGGATCCGGCAGCCATCGCTCCTCCGAAATCGGAATCGCAGATCAAAGTCGATAGGAGGAGAGGAGATTCTTTTCTCTCTGAATCTTTAAAAATCAAACCTTTTTGTATATTATTCCGCATCATTGTTTCTTTATTTGGATTCTAGTAACAAAAACAGAGGACGATAAGACGCTCCCGCTTCTACCACTGCCAAACAAATTTTTGAGGACCCTATTTATTTTATATGCCTAATTGAAATATCTATATTTTTTTATGAAAATAATTTAGTTAAAATTATTGTTTTAAATTCATTTTAATAATATTATTTTTTTATAAAAAAAATTAATTCGTCACGGGAAGCAGAAACTCCACCGAACTGCCAAAAACGAAGAGCGCCAGCCTAAAGAAAGCTTTTGTCGTCTAACCTGCTGGGCTGCCGCTGCTGCTGCTCCTCCTCCTCCTCCTCGTTATGGTCGCCAGTGGCAGCAGCGCTGATCTCGGGAGTGCCGTGGCCTGTTGTCTTTCTCTCCCACTACCTGCTTTCTGCAACCACTGACGCCGCGCGCCGCGCACCTGCTTTCTGGCTCGTCTTCTTGGCTTCTTGCCCCATTTTCTCCCGGAGTTTAGGGCTTTGATCGATATTCGAAGGAGAGGGTTGAGTCAGTAGGGAAAGGTGCCGTTTTTTTGAGACGACCACTTTGCGCTTTCTGGTTTTCCATGCGAAAGACTTGATTTTGCTTTTGTTCTTTCTCTCAAAGAGGCAAGTGAATCTCCTCGCCGGCGGCCTCTTTCGTGACGATGACGTGCACATCGAGTGATTGTGATAAGTGTTCGTTGTCACTTAGCTGCTGGATTCATTGAGTTCCCCCTTCGGTTTTGGTTTCTAGGGGTAGGGATGAGGGACTTCCCTTCTTGTTTCGGCGAGAGCGGAGTTCAGGTGTTCGATTCATCCTCCGGCAGCAGCGCCGCCGCCGCCGCCAAGTCAGCCCAGAATGTGGTGGTTTGCCTGTACCGCGCTCAGCTCCGCGGCCACCGCCCTTGCATAATCGGCGTCACGTGGAGCAAGAGCCTGATGGGCCAAGGATTATGCGTCGGCATTGATGATTCTGACGGCCATTGCCTCTGCAAGGTGGACATCAAGCCATGGCTTTTCTCCAAGAGGAGAGGTTCTAAGAGCTCAGCAGCGGAGGGCGTCAAGGTGGACTTTTTCTGGGATTTTTCTTCTGCCAAGCTCGGATCATCGCCGGAGCCACTGGGAAGTTACTATCTCGCAGTCATCTTCGACCACGAGATGGTCCTCCTGCTCGGCGACTCCCCAAAGGAAATCTTTCGCAAGATTTCCACATGCCCTGCGAATTCCAAGGCAGTCTTTGTGTCCAAGAAGGAACACATATGGGGGAAGAAGGTCTTCCCTATCAAGGCTCAGTTCTGCGACAACGGGAAGGCTCACGATGTTGTCATCGAGTGTGACACTGTCGGGATTAAGGATCCCTGCCTCCACATCCATGTCGACAAGAAGAGGGTGATGCGGGTCAAGCGACTCGTGTGGAATTTCCGCGGAAATCAAACAATTCTGGTCGACGGCCTGCCCATCGAGGTGTTCTGGGACGTTCACAATTGGCTTTTTGGTGCTGCTCCAAATGGGAATGCGACCTTCATGTTCGAAACTTGCCTATCGGCCGAGAAGTTGTCGCCGTGGTCTTCGTCGCCGGGCTTCAGGCAGTCTCAACTTCACGGCGTGCGCTTCTCGTTGACTGTAAATGCTTGGAAGAATGAGTAGGTCTTCTTCCTTTGCTCTTTCATTGAGCTCTAATACCATTTAGCATCTGCTCTATTTTTCTCCAGTTTTAAGTAGATGTCGAGTTTCTGAATACAAAGTAGACATCCACCGTAATTTTAGAGAATTAGTAGCAGATTCTCTGGTTCTTTTGCATGATACTAATTTCTTCAAATGTGTCCTTGGTAAAAAAAGAAGCCAGCAAAAGCTAGCTTTCTAAAGACAACTCACTAAGGGAACATCAAATTCAAACTCATATGGCTTCAATTCAGGAAGTTCCCGGTAGGTTGGGAGGGAGTTATTGTTTTGCAGCAAAAGAAAAAAAAAACAGTTCTCACTATCAAGCTTCCCATCCTCGGAGAATGGTTGCGCGGGCAACTCGGTTGACACCAAGAGTAAAAGCGCCCATGCGGAGATCACACTCGTGCGTCCGACACATCTCCTTCATGTCTTTGAAGCTTCTGGTCATGTAGGTTTTCAGCTCGGCATTGACCTTGTCCTCATCCCACATGAATCCTTGGATGTTCTAATATCAAAGGGGGGAACAAAGGATTTTTTTTCATTTATTTATTTATTAAGGAAACAGAATACTGCAAGGATCATAATTCAGATACTGCATTGTTGTTAGAATTTGCATTGATCTTTAACCAAATTTGGTACCAAGTTCATGAAATATCTAACTCACTCAAAGTTGTTAGAGTTGCGAGCATGAAGCACTAACCTGAACCCACTCAAAGTAGCTCACAGTAACACCACCAGAGTTTGCATATATGTCGGGAAGAATGACAACACCTTTCTTAGACAAGATCTGAAAAATAGGGAGAAATTATAAAGATAAAACGAGCCTTGGAGTGATCACATCATACAGTTAAAATCAATAATGATTCTATTAGACTTTAGTTTCACCTCATCAGCCTCAGGATCAGTTGGATGATTTGCTGCCTCGATGATGAATTTGGCTCTTATGTCATTGGCATTTTCCCTTTCAAACGGCATTGGATCCATTTGTAAGAAAGAAAGAAAATATTGTATTTTGCTTCTTCAATTCAATGATATGTTGTACTTTTTAAAGGGAAACTAGGAGTGGACAATAAAATTTTGTAAGACTCATGTTTTGGAAAGAAAACTAAGATTAATGGTTGAGATAACCTGTTTATAACGCCTCCAAGTGCTGCTGGAATAAGAACATCACAGTCTTCTGTTAGCAGGGAACCTGGATTAATTGATTCTCCACCGTTGAAGCCTCTAATTCCATGATTCTCCACAGAGTGTTTCAGTAGTTTTTCAATGTCAAGGCCTTTAGGGTTCTTGATTGCTCCCGACACATCGCTGACAGCAACCACTTTGCCACCTGCTTCACTGATGAGTTGAGCAGCCCAAGAACCAACATTGCCGAAACCCTGAATGTTGAAAAGGACATGAGATTATGATCTTGATGAAAAATTAACTAGTAAAACAAATAACAATCTCATTGTGTTCCCTGGTTTATGATCATAATGATTTCTGATTTTTCATCTTATCGAACTAAAGGCAATGATGCAATGTAACTAGACGTTGAAAAATACAATTAAAAGTTCTTGAATGTAGTTGAATACCCTTCCATCTCAAACTGATACATTATAATTTTGAGATTCTCATTCTGGACCAAGCTACATTGTTTTATTTTTGCAGAAAAGAAATTTGTTTTCCTTCTAGTTGTGGCTATATTTTTCTTAACATATGAAATTGGTCGATCACAATATATAACCAAAAACTAAATGGCTTCACCTGTATCACAAAGCGGTGATCTTTAATGCTCTTTCCATGATCAGCAAGCAGAGCTTCTGTTGCAAACAGGACACCCCTTCCAGTAGCTGCATCTCTACCAAGAGATCCACCAAGATCCTTGGCAAAAGAAAAACATTCAGCAGGGAAGGGATTGAACGTGTAGTAGTTACTGAACAAAGGATAAAATCTAGAAATTGATTAAAGTTTATTTTCTGGTTTAAAATGTTAAGTTATATCTATATCTTTCAACAATTGGGAAAACATATGAACATTGAGTAATTGGAAACACAATGGCATGAAAGCATTCTCCTTTATTTCCTTTACTAAGGACACCAGTAGCCATGCTATCTTAATGGACAACATTTAACTAAGCGTTCAAGGTAAAAGATGCTCAGAAGTGTTATAAAGATAAACAAAAACGGACGGGAGTTAAACTATGGAGATTAGTTAGATGTCTTGCACTTAACTATCGTATGAGTTAAAATATCTACGATGATTAGTTAAAATATTTACCTAAGAACACTAAATTTATTTAAGTCATGGGAAAGGTTTTACCTAAAGTCATGGGAAAGGCATTACCTGGAAAAAAATGTCTGCAAGTCAGACTAAATCTCAGATTTGTGGTCCCAGAGATACACCCTCATGGCAGATCAGTATACAAAATTTTCCAGTGAGATAAAAGGCTTAACTACAAACAAAGTCTGTGACATTGTATGGTTCATGAAAGTTGGTAGGATTAACTCTCACTCACAAGTACCACGCATCATTTGGTAGGATTAACCAGCAGTTCTGAAGTTGAAAGTTTTTGTTTTTTTAAATCATATCTCCATCATAATGCAGTATCACACACATTTTTTGGCAAACTATATCTGTTAATGGCTCAATTCAAAAACCAACCAACCTTAAAATTCTAATGATGTTTTGAACTGAGCCTGAGGCATGACTCATATTGCATGACCACAATTGAATCTTGATTGAGTTTCTAGTGAGAATGATGTCACTATATTATTCTCCAAAGAATCAAATTGGATCATTGTTAACCAATATTAATTAAACTGGTGGTCAGATTGGTTTGGCGATAATAAGGCTTACATTAAACAAACTTGAATTCAACAATATAAATTCAAAATATGTCGGATAATAGAAATGCTTGAATTATGAGTTATCTAGATAATAGTGGAAGTGTATAAATTCCAATCCCAGTGCACTTACAACAGGTTTTCCAGTCACAACAGCAGGTGAGTAACCATGAAATTTTGAGTACTCATCTAGAATCCACGCCATTGTCTATGTCATTTGCAGGAAAAGAGTTAGATCCATCAATATGAGAAAACAAGTTAACTCAATAAACATCAGGAAAAAATCAGAGTAAAGATAATAAACCTGTGGGTTGGTTCCCATATCAGGTGCTGGCACATCAGTGTGAATGCCAATTAGATCATGTATCTTCTGTGTAAAAACTCTAGTAAGTCGCTCAAGTTCAGTGATAGTAAGTTCTCCCGGACTACATCCGATTCCACCTTTAGCACCTCCATATGGAATGTTTGCTACGGCTGTTTTCCAGGTCATTAATTGTGCCAAGGCATTCACTTCGTCTGGGTCAACCTAAAGTAAATAAAAATTTTGTTTCAAAAGAACTCAACTTTTGTTTCTCTGTAATAGTACTAACCGAAAATAGGAACTGGGATGCCATGGATCATTGTCAAACAAAAGAAGAGGTTAAGATGGTATGATCACATCCAAAGCCGACCAAACAAATTTAATAGAGTGAAGGTGTAAGGATAAGCAGACAACTTATTTGAATATTATATATAGTATATAATTTTGCAGCAAATAATTTAGTGAAACATACATTGGTGGCAGCCGGGACCTGCATTGGTGAGAATTTTGTACACTAGACTACCCTTTAAATAATTAAGATCCATATAACCAATCCCAAATAGTCAGATCAAACACGGCTAAATGATGATGGCAATGCACTATTATTATATTTCAATATGGTTCAAAAAATGTTTTAAAAAAACATGGTCCAAAACTGTCTCTGCCAATAGAATCCAGTGTGATTTAATATTTAGAGTATGATGGTCAGGTCCAAAGAAGATTAAATCAAATGTTTTATTAAATAACTATAGTTGTAATTTCAAGAACAATAAAATTATTGTATTTCCTTTTCAGCATACGAAACAAAATTAAAGTTAGCATTTAATTCTTTTTCCATATATAAAATACACTTTTCCTTTATTAGGCCAACGAGTTAGCAAATTCAGATATATTTCATTGTCACTTGCTTGCATACCGTACTAATCATAACATGCAACAATGGTCCCTTGAAAACTAATCACAAGCTGCCAAAATAATGTAACTTTCAAAGAAAAAAGGAGAAACTCTAATAAATACCCAACATTATGCAGACCACAACCGACAAGAAAACAGGTTTCCCATAATCACAATGCAACAGAGTTTGTTAAAACACGTCCATGAGATTAAAGAGATTTTCTAAGTCTTAAAAGAAGATCAATAGATTAGTATATAGCAAGTAGTAAATGGCTTATTTTAGCAGGGCGTAATTAAAAAAAAAAAAAACATTTTAGATGCAATTCATTTGATAGAAACACTATTTGACAACCTTCTCTACGTTGCTGCTTTTGAAATAAAAAGGTTCCAAAAGATCTAGATATCTTGAGCTTTTGTTGATTCAAACTAAAGTTGGAGGCTTATATTAACAGGAAGTACCTTATTTAGAACCTTGTTAAGTATACCAGATGTTATGCATAGTAGAAGCATAGTCCCTACAGACACTGATACAATAGCAATCATGCTTCAAATGAAGTACCAGATTGGCATACAACTGAACAAAGCAAACAGAGAGAGAGAGAGAGAGAATATGCACACCCACCTCGTGATGGAATCTGATTCCTCCCTTCATAGGACCTCTGGCATTATCATGCTGCACCCTAAATCCCACAAAGGATGCTAAGGTACCATCATCTTTGGGAATTGTACATTCAACCTGCAGAAGAATATGGATGTTGTCAAGAGAGTGATAAAAAATTTCAACATAATGACAGTTCACTGTTAATTAATTGTTGATGAACAACAATGGACCATCCTTATTCACCAAGTTAAAATCCAAAAGTTGTTTGCATGTTACTGAAATGCAAAATTATTTTCAATCAGTGTTTTATAAGATCACATGGAATTAACCATTTTGTAAATCCTTTTCACATCAAAAAAGATAAGCATCATGCTGATATTGGCACTTTGACATCACCAAAAAAATTCATCCACCCACAACAATCAAAGTAAACATAGTTTTCACTTTCATCAGCATACGAATGATTGCACATGAGAACAGCCTCAAGTATATCAAAGAAATAGGAAAAAGAAAGTCCAAAGATGCAGCCAGTTCCAGGACTGTTCCAACTCAAAGAAGGAAACGTTGAGGAAGTGATAATTCAGTACAAAAAAACATAAGCAATACCATCTGGTAACAAGAAGTGAGAGTAAAAAGAGAATTGTTTGAAGGAGGGAAATAAATGTTCTAAGATGCTTAGTTGCTTACCTTTATCTCTCTGAATGGAATTAGCAAACTTTTTTCGAGCTTAGGGTCCAGCCCCAGGAGCTTAGCAGCCTGTTTAAAATTTCTGCTAGTTGCAACCAGTGCATTCATTTTTCTTCTCCAAAATCTGCCTCTGCAAACACAAAAACAGAAAATGAATACATGAAATAAATAGTGGATATTATAACATATCCTTCCTCAGAAGCAATGTCTAGATTCTCACCAGAAGCTCTACAAGTATAACTGCTGCTGGAAATTCCCACTCACAGTATCTACTTCCCTGGAACCAAACACAGATCTGCAAATAGGTGTCGGGGCCTATCACCAAAGATGCTTATGCACTCAGAGCATTTATGAACAGAGAAGTAACACAAAAGGCAGAGATAGCACATGCATTGGAGATGTGCATCTAACTCTAACAAGCCAAATGCGGTAGTATAGTTCGATAACACAGCTTATCCTTAACATACATTTTTAATAAAATCCCAATTCTCCCAATAAAAACTAAACAAGACTCCACTTTTACTAAAATATAAAAAATAAATAATCTTAATAAAGTATAAAAATGATTTGGACTTAAATAATGTACAGAATTAAGATTTTTAAATAAAAAATAAAGAATTTTTTTAATTCTAACAAATTATAAAAATTAATAACTTGAATAACTTTAAATAATTTTAAATAAAATTAAAAACTAACGACTTGATATATACCATATCAAAGCAGTGACAACTTACAACAATACTACTATGGAAAGAAACCAAAATCCTCAAACGCAATAATAGCAGTTCTTTAATAAAATTCTTGAAACGGGTCCGCTGGCATTTGGTTGTCCAAAACTAGTTAAGATAGAAGTATCCATGTCTACTGTACACTAATCATAAAACCCAATTCATAATTTTCAGCAGTTAAACTGTTAACGCAACAAACATGTGATTCACCAGGTAATAAGTTAGACAATGCATTTTTAATTTATTGAGATCTTCACAGGACTGTTACGTGAAATGCCAAAAGAAAAAAAAAACAACTAAGGATATGGACAAAAAGGAGGAACAGGCGCTCATATCAAGAATTTCCTTTGACCATCTGGTTCGCATCATTACCATTCCCAAACATTCAAAACCACCACTAATCAAACATGTTTAACTCCGAGGCACATCAGCATCTACCACACTTACCAAATTAATAAAATATAATAAATTAATAAAACCCATCCGCTCATACCTCGACGATAAATTGATCCCACAAGCTCCGAGTGCGGCGGCCGAACCAGACGCACCTTCAAAAATCCACGAAAGATCAGATTTTTTTTTTCCTCTGCGTAAGGTAGAAAACAAAGCAAGAACGAAGGGAATAAGAAGGCGGGCAAAGCACCAAACGGAGCTGTGGCAGAGCAGCAAGGCTTGAGCTTCCGGGAAGCAGCAGCAGGGGTATAAAAGGACTGGGCAAAGACGAGTGCACGCGTCCAATAGGGGAAGGGGATTCCCCGTTGTCACTGGGCCTACTGAGCTTGCAATGGAATCAGCTTCCATTAATAGACCTCTTTTTTTAGGAAGAGGAATCGCCATCGCGCAGTGAAATAGGCGTGCGGGTTCGTGGATTCCACCTCCGCTTCCCACCTCCGCTGCTCGCCATTTTTTTAGCAAACGAAAGTAGCGATTAGGGCTTCCCTTTGGAGGAATCGATTGGGATTGATCGGTAAATATTTACTATAAACATATTTGATCGATCAAAATGAGGAAATTCTTTTTTTTTTCTTGATTTTTTCTCAGAGTTTTTAACGAATTCTATCTTTATCTAAAAGTTATAATCAAACTCTTTATTCACGTCAACTAAGCATTTACTCAATTTAATTGGTAAATTCAAATAATAGTTGAATAACTATATTAATTGGTATCCACTATATTATAATGATAATAATTGATATTATAAATTATATTCAGGCTTAGTCAGGATTCTCAAAGGAATGTCATATTCAATAAATTTAAAAAAAAATAATAAACATAAAATATTTAGCCCAGTTCTAGTTTAACATCTTATTTATAATTCAAAGTCGGAGAAACATTGTCGTAATATTTACCATTCTTTATCTCATCCTAATTAACCATCTAATAAAATAAAATTTATATTTTATAATTCTCCTTCAATTATTAAAATAAAGAGAATAAAAAAGCAGCTTATTCCTCTTATTATTGTTGTAGTTGGACATAGGAAAAAAATGCAACTGGTAAAAGGTTACTCATTAAAAAAAATTAAAGGGGATCATTGCTTTGGAGAAAAACAGATAGGGAGGAAGAAGCAAAAAGAAATATTTTACCTCTTTCGTTAGCAACTTCGACTAATTTTGATGAATTAGACAACTGATACAAAGAGAGCAAACCAAGAAAAAATAGGGTTATTCTTGCCATGTCAACAAAATCCTATAAAATATGAGATGATGAAGGAGATGCAAGGGTTGATGGTTGCACTTGTTGCTATAGAGTGCTAAAGAGGGCAGTAGTTGATGCTGTGTTTTTTAGTTGTGGGAGAAGAGAAAGGAGAAGAAAATGAGAGGTCTTGTGCTTGAGAACATGAGAGAAAAAAATTATAGGTTTACTTCCGTTGAAAAAGAGAATGAGAAGAGGAAAATCAACAAAAAAAAATGAAGGGAGAAAAAATAAAAAAGAATGATGGGCAAAGACACACAGTGACACATGTGTAAACAAAAAAAGGAAAAAAACTTAAAAGTGAAAAAATTTAAAATTCTTTAATTTATCTTAAATCGATGAAACTCATTTGAACTTTAAACTTGATTAGAAATTTAACCAAATCAACTCTAAATTAATCTCGATTTGAATCAATGTAATCTTTATATATCCATTCAAATTTAGTTCCAATCCAATTTTTAATTTTAATTTAACACATTCATTTTGTGTTTTACTATTTTATTTATCTATTTATTATTATATATTTTATTTTTAAAATTTAATCTTCTAAATCGTGATCATATTTGTTCGTAATTTTAATTTTTCAGCTATATGATGAATCGATCGGTCAAAATTTATAGTATTATTATTGTTATTTTTTATATGCCAGGGCGGTTGCCCCAATAATAATAATGAATGCAGATTCAGGGGGTGTTTGGTAGGCGGGTTTAGGAGATTGGAATGGGAATGAAATCTGTTTCATTCCCATTCTTGATGCTTGGTTGACGGGAATAAGAACCCGTGTATGAGTTTCATACCCCCAATTTCATAACCCACACCCCCCTAGGTTATCACTAAACCCATTACCCCTTCAATCAAACCCATTACCTCAAATTATTATAATTTTTGACCCAGCTTCATTTTGTTTTTAATCTTTGAATCTTCGTTTAAATAAAGAAACGTGGACGTTCATTAATTGAGTGGAATCCCACGCGCTTCCCTAATTAATTTTTGCGTAACGTGTGTATATAT
>JBAMIB010427079.1:0-18287 GCA_037177415.1 Kaempferia rotunda | reverse complement strand
GCCTAAATCTTTTAAAAGGGCCCCTGTACAATCTGAATTTGCATCTTTCACGCCCACTAAACATGCTTCTCAACCTCTTCCGTTGCCACTTTTGCCTGCCCAAATCTCTCCGCCTTCGGTCGCCGTCTTCTCCCCGTGCGATGGCTTCGCCTCGGCGGAGGGCGACGCTCTCCGTCGCGCCCAAGGCTGTAGCAGTGAAGCGTGCCCTCCTAACGGGCGGCCGCAAGAACGCCTCCCACACCCTCTTCGTCTTCTTCTTCTCCGCCTTCTTCTTCCTCATCTTCTTCTACACCGACGAAATCAAGTCCCTGGCCGACTACTCCTTCAGCACCGCCGCCAGATCAAAGTACCAGAAGGACCTCGCCGGCGAATCGAGAAGTACGCCGCCGGCCGGCATTTCTTCGGCGGTCGCCGACCCTGTGCCGGAGCGGACTCAGATTCCGCCGAAGGTGGAGGCCAACAGGCGGTCAGCGGTGGCCTCGCAAGACCAGTGCGAACTTGCCGTAGGGCGGTGGGTGTTCGACGACGTTTCGTATCCGCTCTACAAGGAGCACGAATGTCAGTTCCTGACGGAGCAGGTGACCTGCATCCGGAACGGCCGCCCAGACGACAGCTACCAGAAATGGCGGTGGCAGCCCCGGGACTGTGACATGCCCAGGTATGTATCGATCGACCTCTTGTTCGCCCTAAAATCGCTCCTCCTTTGAGGGATCTCCCTACTGAGAAAAAAAAAAAAGCACAGATTTGACGCTGCGGCGCTGCTGGAGAGGCTGCGAGGGAAGCGCCTCATGTTCGTCGGAGATTCTCTCAACAGGAACCAGTGGGAATCCATGGTGTGCCTCGTCCAATCCGCCATCCCGCAGGGCAGGAAGACTCTGGTCAAGAAAGGCTCGTTCAATGTTTTCCGTGCAGAGGTGAAGCTCCATTTTTGCTATTTTGATCTGAAATCGACGGAGTAGTTGAATCCCCTGTTCTGGATCTTCGCTTTCAGGATTATAATGCCACTGTGGAGTTCTACTGGGCGCCGTTCCTGGTGGAGTCCAACTCCGACGATCCTCAGATTCACAGCATCCAGGACCGGATCATCATGGCGGACTCCATCGCCAAGCACGGGAAGCACTGGAAGGGGGTGGACTACTTAATCTTCAATACCTACATTTGGTGGATGAACACGGCGAAGATGAAGCTTCTGTGAGTAGCTTCCGCCATTGATAGCTTTCATTTTCCGGCTTCTGATTCATGAAATTTTGGGAATCTCTGCAACAGGCGAGGCTCGTTCAAGAGGGGATCGAGGGAGTACGATCTGGTCGACCGGCCGGTGGCGTACCGGCGAGTGATGGCGACGTGGGCGAGCTGGGTGCAGAGGAATCTTGATCCGAAGAAGACGATGGTGATCTTCATGAGCTTGTCACCGAATCATATGAGGTGGGGATTTCGTTCTTCTCCAAAATTGCTTCCTTTTAGGGACCGACTGGTTAGGGTTTCAATCGCAGGAGCAAGGATTGGGGGAACCCGAAGGGGGTAAAGTGCGCGATGGAGACGATGCCGATCGCGAACGCGTCGCAGACGGCGAGACTGGGGACGGACTGGCGGCTGTTCCGGGCGGAGGAGGAGGCGACGCGGGCGATGCGGTTCCCGGTGGCGTTCGTCAACGTCACGAAGCTGTCGCAGTTCCGGAAGGACGCGCACACGTCGGTGCACACGCTGCGGCAGGGGAAGCTGCTGACGGCGGAGCAGCAGAGGGATCCGGCCACCTACGCCGACTGCATCCACTGGTGCCTGCCGGGCCTCCCGGACACGTGGAACGAGTTCGTGTACGCTCGGATCGTTTCGCGGCCATAGCGAAGCTGGGGCCGGATGAATGGGCCGAACCTCAACCGGCCCAGCTCGCCGGATCCGCGATGTTTTTTAAATGTGAAATTAAATTCTTTAATTATCCTCTAGCAAGAACTCAGTCTGGTAAAATGAATTGCCTTAATAGCGGAAAAAGAAATTCAGTAGGAGATTAGGCAACAGAGTTCATTAGGCTCTTACTCTTCGGCTTGCTTAGAACACGAGCAAAGTAAATCAAGAGGTTGTAAGCTTGTAACAAAGTGCAGGGAAAGCAAAACTTACTTGGTCAACTTCCAGATCAATTCTTTGTGCAAGAGACGGATATATAGACTGTCGAACTTCATCATGGTCTCGGTTCCATGCTCTTTGGAGAAGTCCTTCCCTTCAATTGCAAAATAATGAGACAACGTATCAATCCTTCCCTTCACGTATTACAAAGATGCAAGAGAGCATTCTAAGGAATCATTTGTTTGATAGAAATAGTTTCTGAGTCAGAGGGATACCAGATAAACTTCTAAAAATTGCCACTTCAGATCCCATCTTTTCTTCTACAGAACCTGTAAAAGAGTGACGAAATAAGGAGGTTGTTTCCTCAGAAAATTAGTTGACATAATTCGACAGACAAAACTAAGTAAAGTGCATAAGAGACCTTCGTTTAGGATTTGTATTGGATTCGGATCGGGAGCACTGCAACCATGTTCACTAATACATAACAGCAGACAATGAGGCTTAGTTACTATATTTTATTTTATTTTTTAAATGTTAGAAACTTATTTTACGAGCTCGACAAAGAAAGAACTGCATATGAACAAGAATTACAAGATAGTGCATGCTTACAGTTTTTCATTGATGTAAGTTTGAAGTCCTGAGTTGGTTCCTTCAGAAGAATTTTCATAGCCAAAAGATGGTTTTTCTGTTTCATTGTTCAGTTCTGCACAGACACTTTGTATTTCCTTGCTGTTTTCTCTGCTGCTCTGTGAACACAAAGATTTTTCACCCAATATCTTGCTTTCTCGATTCGAGGAACTACCATCTACATCTCCTTCATTGATGGAAGATTTTCTTTGCCTCATTGGTTCAGGCATCGGAATTCTGTCTTCATTATCCCCAGAAAATAATGAATATGGTAAGCAAGCTTCTGTATTCCTAGCTTGTTTGTGGTTCATGTTCCAAACAGAAAAACCAGATACTTCTTCTGATCTATCATTTGCGAAACTGAAATCAAAAGGACTTGCATGGTCAACTGGCATTTTCAATCTAGATGTGTCCTCTTTGAAGTCTGCATTGTGGCAGCAAAAGCAAATCATTGATGGATTCTGCCATTATGATATGTAATTTATTTCCACAAAACATTTGGATCCAGAACTTTTATTCAAACCAATCTACCTGAAAGTTCCTCCAGATGAAAATTGAAACTGGGATCTGGAAGTCTCTGAAGTGCAGGTGAAACTTTTGAGCAATGTTGAGCTTTAGAGTTTAACTGATTTGGTATGAACTTATCTTTTCCAGGTTCTGAATTCATGTAATGAACACTCCATCAAATTCCAAATTTGATAACTTATTTTCCTTAACTAAGGCTATTACCTGAGTTTATATCCATCTCATCCATGTGGTTTTTCTTGATTGCATTCAGATTCATGAAGGTTATGTCTAGGTCACTTAGATGTCTTTTCTTGCTTCTCAATTTTGCTGAATGTGAAAGAAATTCATAACTTTTATCTCCTCTAGCTGAAAATCAACTTTTACTTAGATTCATATGAATAAATATAACTTTTGGAATTATAAACTTGCAATAAAAATTAGCGGCAACAATCAATAAATGACCTGCAGTAGATGTGCATGACTCTTCACTGCAACAAAGTTCCAACCAGTAAAAGATGAACTTTGTTAGGATCTGAAAAAGAAAAGTTTATTGGGGTTGGGGGGAAGGAGCGAGAGGATATGCATTTATTTACCTTAAAGAGTTTGCGCTGTCTGGCAAATTTTCCTTTTCAGTTAAAGACCAAGAAGGTAGATTGAAATTACTGTCCAGAAAGGATCCAATCCAAAGTTAATCAGCCACATTGCAGTTCATGGTCATAAGCTAACAAGGCAATACCTTCTATCTTTGTCCAAAAATATAAGATTGCATTCTTTTTCTATTGTTGAAAGACTGAATAAGGAGTCCTCCATTTCTGACATTAAGCAGTTAAAGAGTGTCACCAAGATAAAATAACAATGAATAAAGAGAAATTTGCAGTTATAAGGAAGCAGGGGCAAATGTCAGAAGCTAAACAACAATGTGAAGAAAATCTACAAATAAAAGTCTGCTGGAGACAACTCTGGGAAGCAATATCAGACTAGCATAATGGTGCTGTAAACATGAACGTTAGCAGCATGACATGAATTCTATTTTGAAAAACAAAGATATTCAAATACTATCCGCATAAAACAATTAACTGTTTAACTTGAGTTTGTACTTCGTAAATTGCCATGAATAAGTTATTGATGCTTTTAGGGAAAAAATAAATAAATGGGGACCCAATGCCCTGGAAGAAGGCATACTTCATACTGAAAGCGTAACAATGAGTATTTCTTTTCAAATCAAAGAACTTAACAGAATCGAGCCACTAAAGATATGTGGTTCAATGCAATCATGATGGTGTCACTGCATAAAGGCTCATGGCAACAATTGATGTTTATATTCCTATAATATAATCGACTCAAACACAAGTGTGAAGGTATCACTATTTAAAATCTCAAGCAGTTACTGGTGGCACATGTGATTTTTTTTGTTTTGTTTGCTGACTGGCATACAAGATCCTCAATCCAACAAGTGGAGGGGGATGGCTAGAAACCAAAGCTAGTGTCACATCGAACTCCTCTAAATTGCAATCTCTCTCGGTTCCACTTGCATGCAACACTCAATTCGTCGCGAGCTCTCCTCCACATTCAATTTCACACCAAACGTAAAATTGCCATTCATTTTTCTAGAGAAAAAAGAACTGAGGACATTTTATGGAATACCAATAATCTAAAGATAAAACAAAGAAACTGATATTAGCCAACCTGAATTGATGTGTCTCTTATGTTGTTCTGCACCAAAGCTAGAGAAAAAAGAACATAGAAAACAAAACAGTAAGATCATTGGTTGTTTATATAGAAAAGGCATTATGTCGGATAGTGAACCTGCTAGTATCTAAAGAGAAATCCCCAAAGAAATTGTTCTTCAACTCCGGTGTATTTGCATTCGAGATGACAGAAGTGTGATTTCTAGAATAGGACTTAATGTCGCAAGCTGCATCATGCTCCCATATGCCCATGAAACTATCGTTCAGAATGTCATTACTATCTGGGAAATGAGTTGATGGTTTTATTTTAGTTGTGGGACTTCGAAGTGAATGAAACAAACAATATTGATGCAGATAGTCCATGTAAATGACTAATTAACATTCTGACAGGTAAGTATCAGGGGGCAAGATAGCAATGAAACAATACCAGATTGAGCTCACATTTGTAGAAGTATTCTCCATTGTCAGTAAGGTCCATAATTATGCATGATAGAAATTTAAAAATTTCAGAACCAATACCAAATGCATGAAAGTGCACTGAAGGTAAACTTTAGCCTAACAATTAAGCAAGTTCTAGACTCTACTAACATGATGAACTAAGTATTCTGGTAATCACATCAACAAAGAACTGATTGTTAAGAAAAACAATTAACAAAGAACTGTCCTGCCATAGTTGAAGTGAATGTCAAAAATCAGACAATGCAAAACAATTAACAAGGATGTGAATTAAAATATTCATCTCAAGACAATGAAGAAACTTACATTCTCTTAATTCATATGGCCTTTCTTGAAAATTTTCATTGTTACTACCAAGGAAATCAGGCATATCATCAAGCACATCTGAGTAGATACATGAGTTAACAAACTTCGAAGATTCCCTATTCCTCTTCTCATAAGTACAACACTTCTGTTTGCGAACTACTTCAGAATCCCTGTGAATTAGCTTGCTGATATCATACATAGCTTCACTCTGCAAGTCAAAGGAGAAACAACTAAACACTAAATCTAATTTTACGAAAAAATGTGGCATCAAATAACACTGAACAAAAGCATGTCTAGTTAGTTAGCTAGTTGAAATTTTATTACTGATATGGCTTTGCTAGCAAGAAATGCATGAGCTGGATTTTAGAGTTCTATGTTCTTCAGCAACATAATCAACTAAGTATGATGTGACACAACAAACATCTCTTTAAAGTGGACACGGCTGGTGTTTTGGGAATTGGTTAAATTACCCAGTTCAACAAGAAACGAGTTCTCAATAGAATATATGAATGAATCTGTGAAGATGAAAGAATTTGTAAACTGGCAATGTTCAACCGTGGATGAAAAAGGAATGTAAATCATGGTTAAGCAAATGTTATCATCACAAGCTGGCAAGTGATTCCATGAAAGCTATAGACAGAAAGAAACCTAGATAAAAAATGTAAACAAAGACATAAAGAACTACAGCACCAAGCACTTTCAGGAAAATATTGATATTATAGGCAAATCGGGCATAAATTAGTGAAAAGAGCTCTTTATTTGTTTGCCAGTATTGAAAGAAAACTAATATTTTGTTATCAGATTATTTATTTTTTCTTATTTAATTCTAAAAAATGAGTTTGTATGCATGGACTTTATAAGCATCATACTAATTGTGAGACAGATTTTATTATGACATAAATTATGGTTTAGAGAGGGAAAGAAATAAAAGAAATAAAGAATAGTTACCAGTTCTGGCCCAAGATCAGAAGACACGGACCTAAAGTTTGATGAGTTTTTTAAGAGTCCAGCCACCCTTGGTGGTGAATTGAGACCCCTATAGAAGAGATCAATAACATCAAGGTTTAGAATATAACTTATGATTCTAACAGCTGAAAGTTCTTATCAAAATAAGTAAACCTCTCTATCTTTCAAAACAACTGTACTGCTTAGGTAAACAATATAAACTCCCATAATTATCAACCAGCAAAAGGTTTCATGTAATTTTAGAAATAATAAATTTATGGTTGTCTAAATAGGTATCGGTATTGGATTGGATAGTCAAAATATCTAAGGATGAATCATATAGGATTAGGACTCGTGAAATCATTGTTATCATCATTATCAAGTTTGTTTCAACTATTTGGGGTCAACAAGAATCTTATCTATCCATTAAGCTGTATCAAGGCCATAACACTAGTAACATACAGTAACAACCTAACCTTATGCAAAATAGGATTGAAGTTCATGTTCATAGCTTCAAACAAATTTTGTTGTTCACTGTGTAGGTGTAACACAATCCCCAACTTTTCTCATTCGGGCTTGGAACTGACATTAATGGTATTAAGAATGATAAATGAAACTATTTCACATATGACATTGCAAATATTCAATAATCATAAGAAAACATATTTTATGCATCATTAATAACATAGTTATTTATAGTACAGTCTTATTAATAATACAGTATAAATTTAATAAATTAAGTTAATAAAATTATATTAATAGCACCATATGTTAACTTAAATATCAATAATATTAATCAAAGCGACACTAAGTCTAATGAGTGATGACAAGGTTAAACAGTTAATCTTTTGTGGAGAAAGAATGTGGAATTTATGTGAGCTACAAAGAATCATCTTCCTTTGTGCAAGTTAATTAGAATTTAAGTTAGGATTGGTCAAAAATCAATTGTATTGATGGATTTCAAAATTAGCTTGATTTAACAGAAAATGCCCATTTTCATCTTTTTTGGTAAAACTAAGTAATTTCTTCAAAAGTTCACTTTCTAAATTTCTCAGTCGATCTTATGAAATGCCCCATTTCTTGAGAAAGGTTGGATCGGCCTTTGTAGATACAACTCCAATCAAGCATTCAGTTGCACTAAATCAATTTTGACCACTATGCAAAGATAAAAATTCTTAAGCATTTGAAAGAGGGTATGACTATGAGAATTTGGACAGCAATATGAGAGTTTTTGTTGTCATAGGATTTGGTTATGTGTGAATCATAGGTACATAAAGAAGCTTCAGCTCAAGTACATAGGAATAAAGCTATTTATACAAAGGAATATTACACCGTTCAAAGTTTTCTCAACACAATGATTTCAACTTCTAAATTCAGTCTAATAAGTAAAACATTTATTTAGTCAAGGTTGTTGCCAATTCATGATAAAATATAAATGATAACAACCCTTATATTAAGCCATCACCGGTCAAAGACTGAAACTCTGGCATGACAACATTTTTAACTTTGGTCGTCACTATTTTTTTAATTTTGTTATTGTAATAAGATTTATTATAGAGTCGGTCCACCAGAACCAGTGCACTACATTAGATTTGTTTTATAATTCCTTTATTTTTGCAAGGTGGGATTTAAGTATAGAGTTTGAAGACCATATTTAAAGGGACGAGTCTCTTTACTTCTATTTCTCCCCAAGTACATACATAGGTAAAAGATGGAGTTCAGATCAATAAATTCAATCAACTAACTAGAAAGGACATTACTTTATCATTCCAACTCAAACTTACAATCCTTGCATTGCTTTGGTGGAAATAGGTTGGGTGGCCTTGTATATCATCAGCATAATTAGTATTTTTTGTCAAAAAAATTCTGAGACTACGATGTAAATCCTCTCTAGTGTGAATTAGTATTTTAGACAGGCATGTTCAACTAACTGCTTAAAACGTTGAATCACAGGTTTCATAACCTTTGTGTTCTTGGTGAGTGAGCAGGAGTTTCCATCCTGACCTTGCCAAGACCTGACATGGAAGAACAAATAAATTTAGAACTAGAAGTTTGTTTTCTTAGTTGTCTCAAATAAAAAGGAAATGTATGATCATGGAACTATTGGTACTCTCATGATTACCTATGGAAATGCCCACATAGCATACATGTAATGTAAGTCATGCATGGGTCAACAATTGTAAGCACCCAATAAATTGTTAAAAAAAAAAAGCACTAGCATTGTGTCATTCTTTACTTAGTAATCTAATTTATCTATCCAATTAGATTACCAAATTAGTGTAGCCTGCCTCGTTGGTGTGCTTGCCAGCTAACTTCTTCCATTCAGACGTACAGCATATTATTTAGTATATTTACAATCAATTTTTTTAGATGCTCGAGTCTGGAAGTGGGAAATTCAAATACAAATGAATGATTAACAAAACACCTCTTAAGCTAGAATGTACTTCTTAGCAACTTCCAATCATCGTGTGAAGTAAATGTTGTGACTAAGGCCTTAACAACAAATGAAAAATTAGACTCAAGGACTATGTTGATTTGAGTTTGGATTAGTTTAAGTGTTGAACAGAAACTCCTCTTAACCTAAGTACAGCATGATAACCTACCTATTTTTGGAGTTCTTGTAGCACTAAACGATGACAAAGAAGAAAACAATTTAATCCTTCCATATTTTCCTATTGATACTAGTTAACATCTGAGTCAAGAACTAAAAGTTATGTTGTTAGCAAGGAAAGTTTTATATGATTGTCATTTCATGCAACCATCTGCATATAAGAGAAAATCAACCGTCAACTTGTTAGGGACTATTGACCTAAATGCTTAAGCGCAAGTTAAGAGTGGTTCACTCAACTAAGCCCCTTGATTAGCCCACAACTCTCCAACTGGAACTAAGCTAAAGTGTCACAATCTCACTCACTTAATGCTTGAGATCTCAATCAAGACCCAAATCCGACTCCTAACTTAATCGCAAAGGTCATGTCCAATGGAAATTCACTATCACATGAGCAAGCACAACACTTTCAAGACATCTAAACATATTTAGGTAAGATCCCTTTAGAACTAAATGTAAAGACCAACATCAATGACGGAACTATCTCATTAACTTGTTAGACACAAACAATGATTTGAAAAGCTTAAGCCTAACCTAATAACAGTTCACCTTTCTAAGACTGTAAACTCCCTTGCTTAGCCCGTAGCTCTCCATGTGCCACCAAGCTAGAGTTTCACCATATCTTCCTCACTTTAGGCATGATGTTCGCGTTAAGACAAAAAGTCATCACAAATTGGCAATATGTGAGACTCAATGATGGTGAGTCTACCAACATGAGATAACCCTTTCTAAATTTCTTGTCATGTCTACAATTGTCTCCTTTGATACCAAGTATAAGGACCCATTCAGATGAAAGAATTGAACATTTACCCACAATGATAGCAATCATTTCCAAACCTTTAATCCCTTGATCAGCCCACAAGTCCCCATGTGAAATGAAACTAGAGTGACTTTTTGTAGCCAATTTACAGGTAAATGACTCCATTTGTATGGAAGTTTTGTCATAAAACATAATTCACACAAGACGCCATTCTTTCTCAATTTTCACTTTCTTTGTCTCAGAGTAACTAAAAGCAGTCCAAGCAACGCTCCTTTTATAAAAGGTGCCTTATGTGCTAAAACAATTACCACTTGGCTCCAACGTTGAATTTTATGCCACTACCCAGTTATCTTTATGTAACTTGTAGTATCATGTTCTTTAAGATGATCATCATCAAAATTTGTTCTCCCAACTATTTGGGCCTGGCCATCATGTTGTTTGAGATATCTTCTTTATAGTTTATTGCCAAAGATGTGTTACATGTCATGCAAAATCACAATAGAGAAAGAGAGTGTGAGAAGCAAAAAAAAAAGGCCCAAATTCATCTATTAAAAGCCACAAACTCAACAAGTTTTATTTTTATACCTCCAACTGAAAATGCAACATGAGTTTCAGGAGCTACTTTTGTTTTGTTGTCTATTTCTCTATCTTTGTCATCATCATTGAGTAAACCAAGAACCAAATTCTCTACAGAGAAATATTTATTAAAATAAATCGTTAATTCAAGGTGGCACTGCTTAAAAGATCATTATGCAGATTGCATACCATCCTGAACTTGTTCTTCAATTGCTTGTGATTTAAAATGAGCAGAGTTTGAACCACATTCACGTGAAGCTGCTGACAACTTAAGGCCTTCAACTTTGCTGCCAAGATTTTGAGTTGCTGATACTTTTTCAGGAAGAATAGCAGAAGAACAGCTGTTCTAAAATTCATTTATTTACTTCATTGTTTGCCCGTGAAGTCCTAATAAGTATGTTATATCAAAGGAAAACATGACATACTTGTTCGCCCGCGAAGTCTCTAGTTGAATACCTGGTAGCAATCATCAAATAAATATAAAATGAGAGCACCCAAAATAGTCTTCACTGTTGTTTACAACAAACTAATATATGTTATAGTAAAACATACAAACTCCAAGCTTAAGAAACTTCTTCCAGGACATAGCATAAAAATCATCACCATCATCTTCAAGTTGTGCTCCAATTATTTGGGGTCAATTGGATACATATATTTTCTCCCTATATTGAGGTCTATGCAAGGCTATATTACTAGGAATGTTCTAGCATAATGACAAACCATTTCATTTAAAAGGAGCTCTACGGAAGCTTCATGAAGATAAAACTGAATTCTACATATCCAATCTTCCAAAATGACCACAAACTAAAGTTCATGGGAGAAAATGATATTTTAAAACAACTCTGCTTGGATACAACCTTCAAGTTGAGTTCAATTGTAAATACATAAGGTAGAAAGCTCACAATAGTTTCTCCATTTAAGAAGAATATGATTACTTAGTGAAATAGAAGTCAAGTATTGGTTACATAGTAGTACAATATTTTCATGCCTATTAATGATTATACCAATATAATCATTGAGAACTTATTTCTAAAACATTTGGCTCAGATGTAAGGAATAAAGTTGTAGGCTAAGGAATCAAATATGTCTAAAACTAAGGAGTAAGGACTTCAGATTATTATCAATTAGCAGCAAGCTAATAAGGTTTTTTAAGCAATGGAATTCAGAAAAAAATTGCCATTAGTTCCTAGAAAAAAATGAGCAGAAATAAAAATTTCATAGTGGTAGATCCAATTAGTCAGGGAAAGTAAAATACGTTTTTTTTTAAGCAATAGAATTCAGAACTAAATTGAGAATGAGAATTTTCAAGTTGACCAGAATGTGCTAAATTATTTTGCATGCAGTGGACAGCAGGGAGCTTTCCACCTTTTGAAATAAAAGTATATGTAGGGGACAAAAGCTTGTATACAGAAATTCAGGAATGTGATTTTCAATCTTTTATCAATTAAACTTCATACTACCAAGATCTAACAAAATTTATGCAATCAAACAAAAGTTGTTAATCCCATAAATGCTTTGATTTAAACAACCTTCATGAGTAACTGTAGCCAAATTTATGAAGTTCAATATGTCAAGGGATCGCACTTCCTCATTATAATGAAGCCATTTGCTACTAACACCAATATGATCGTCTAGTCCAGTTCTCTGTAGTTGACGTTTCCTTTGTTCAAAGTAATGCTTTTGCCTTCAAGGTATAAGTTCAAACATGATTAAACTTGTCGCATGTGTAGATAAGGGAACTTCTTATTGAACAACACATAAATCAAACGCCTTTAATGATGTTTATGACTTACTTGTTAAGCATTGACTTTCTGGACTGTTAATTTCACCATCCATCCATGGTTGCACCATATCAAAAGAAAAAAAAATGATATATTAGATATAATTTAGTAAATATATGGAGTATAGCATCATTAGATCATGCATTCAAACTGAAGATGAAGAATAAAGATAAACAATAGACGAATATGAATGAATTGTGTGGAAGAGACTAAACTAACTTTGTGACAAAAATATAATTGAAAGTAAAAAACAAAAAACAAAAAAATAATGTAAAAGTGTAACTTGAAAGACACAATTAATAAGAGTAAAATCAAAGATATAGGGTTCTAATTAAGTCTTCAATGTCAGACTGTAGTGCAGATACCAACTTGAATTAACGGAGAAACTAGGTCACATTTGGTCTATTCTAAACCATAATTTGACATGACGCAAATTTCCCAGGCCAAGAAAAATTGATTTGAAATGGTAATTCAAATAAAGTATGGGAGATCCAATCCAACCCAACCCAAGATGATTGATTATGGATGAGTCAATTGTCAAGCTTTTAGATCAATACTTAAAAACTAGTTAGTAAATGCTCAATTACCAAATAGAGACTATGCTTTGCTAAAAGAGTTGTCACTTGTAGAAAAGAGGAATTCATTAAGGGAATAGACTTAGAGGATGTAACTTCTTGAAGTAAATTACTTTGGTATAATACTCATATCTCATGTAAATTATGCAATTAAACTTGAGTTAGATCATTTGGCATTTTAGAATAGACACCTGAAATCAACCAATATCTACATTTGTTAAACTTCTTAACCCAACACCTGAGCCAAGAATTGAAATTACTCAAATTTTCATGTCAGATCTATTTGAAATGGGTTGGGTATCTAGTACAAAGTGGATAGAGATTAGAGAACAGGAACTTAAAAGTAGTCACTTGCTAGACAAAAATGACACTGCAAAAGGTAACACATGTAAAGTGACTTGTTAAGATTTGATTCTATAAGGCATTGAATTAGATTGGCCTAAAGATAACCTAAGTCTATGAAAAGAATAAGAATATAACATCACTTTCTATGGAAGTGACTAGCTAGGGAACGTGCTGGGTGGTGTCTGAAACAATACTTACAGCATTCACCTTTCTCCGCGAGCCTCCCATCCACTGCAACATTTTTGTGATGCTAATTGCCTGAAAATGAAATAGCAGAATATGACTCATTTCTCACATAAGATACACATAGACGTTTAGGGGCGTAACGACTCACTAACAGGAAGCCCGCTTGACGAAGTATCTTAATCTTCTGTCACTTTGCGAACAGAAAATCTGCTCATCAGCTGATCTGAGGCCCGGGGTAGACGAATCACACAATGCATGATCTCTAATAATGCTCAATCGAGAGCAACCTTTGCACCTAAAAATGAGAATACAAAGATTGACGAAAATTCACCAACAACCTCCTAAACCCTACACAGAGAAGCCCCGGAATAAATCTGTCAATCGATAATA
The DNA here is from genome assembly GCA_037177415.1 of Kaempferia rotunda. NCBI lineage: Eukaryota > Viridiplantae > Streptophyta > Magnoliopsida > Zingiberales > Zingiberaceae > Kaempferia > Kaempferia rotunda. The sequence goes on along the minus strand of JBAMIB010427079.1, from coordinate 4,476 downwards.
ATAATAAAAAAAACAACGGGAGCTAATTCATAGCCTCGCCTCTGAATGTTTTTTCATGAACATCTCAAAACACACGGAAATGCAGGGGAATGGAATCTTAACCAAAAATTACAAGACCTAGGTTTGATCGAGCTTGTTCGCTCACGAACGGATCGAAGGAGAAGATCAACATTTTACCCAGAAATCCAGCTCCGGATTAGTGGAAGATAGGAGATCGCCTTCAAGCAGCCGGATAGAAAGAGGCGGAGTGAAGCGTCGGCTTCGCAGGTCGAGATCGAGATCCTCCCTGAAATGAGTCAACCGATGGAGAGCAGCTAGGGCCGCCGTTTTTACAGTACGATAGCCGGTACGATGCGGTGGAATCGTAGGCGCGAAAAGGCATTAATAATTTAAATTTCTGCAATTTCTACCCTTGTACTTTCAGTATTTACAAAACTGCCTCCATTGTTTACGAAATGGAGATAGATTATTTTGAAAATATTAATTGGAACCAAAATTCTAATTAACACCCTAACACTTTCATCATTAGTTAATTCAGCCTCGCGGTAAAGATGACGTCCATGCTACCGCTGCTGCTGCCGGAATTGAACATGGCGTCGGCGAGCTCCGCCACCGACACGTCGGGGTCTCTGCCTCCTCCATGCTGGCCATCGCCGAGGAGGCTACGGGTGCTCCCCGGCCAGTCAGGGACTTGACCCGCTGCCGCCGCGGGCTGCATGACTTCGAGATGCAGCAGGGGCGCCGCCGCCGCCGCCGAAGGGCCATCCCCATCTATGTCGGCCGTAATGATGAGCGGGGCGGGGGAGGATTGACACGTGTGCGTGCCGCGGTAAGTGACTTCGAAGACGTAGGGGTCGTCGTGGAGCCGCTGCACTTGCTTCTTCGCTGCGCAACCGTAGAAGCTCTTGTGCGTGCAACGGTAATAACTCCTGCCAAAATTTATATATTTTTAATTATTTTTCAATTATTATTATTAATTTAATTTTTTGTAAAGCGAAAAAAATAGTTGCTAGTTTATAAAAGGAAATTTATTAAAATTAATTAAAATTAAAAACCTAGGAAATCTCGAATTGAGGATGTCCTTTTGGCCATACTTCCGCCACGTGTACCCATCGTCCGGTGGGCTGTCCGGGTTTCCGGTTCTCGTCGCCGGCACTATTAGCGTTCTAGTCCCCTCTTTCCTAGAAATTAATCCATGGTATCAGAGTGTTATTTTTTTTAAAAAAAATATTAGGTGGGTAAATAAAAAAATTGGTCAACACTTTGACCATTGATTATCCAGGTCAACGAAATTTAACGAAGTGGAGTCGGATTACCTTTTCATTTGGCCTCATCCATATTTCCAAAATTACCTTTCGACCATCAATTTTGTAAGAAATGTCAAGATCCACCAAATCACATATATAAAATAAGGTATCGTAAAATTTAAAAATTTGAAACTCTTTTCAAATCAATCGTATATGTTACATGACTATTTTATCATAGAAACTTTATCAATTTAAAATTAAATAATTATTAATTTATCTAATAGAATGGTGAATAAATAACATATTATACTTTAAAATTATTTTATCGTAGAAAATATAAAAATTTCAAATTCTCAATAGCATTTTAAAATTGAAAATTGCTATTTTAAATTAATATTATTCACCTTTAAGTTTCACAAATCACTTTTTTTTTCAAAGTATCCTAGCGAATCTTATAAAACAGATGGTTTAGTGAACATAAATAATTATCGAATTCCGAAGGGCCAAAGTGAATATTTTCCCAATCCCACAAACCTCTTCCTCGACGACGACCCGGCGTCGCCACTCCGTAACGGCAGCGCTCCGCCCTCCAACGCCAGCTGCGCCAACTCTCCTACCGCCGGTGCGGCGGCGGAAGGCTCAATCATGAAGTCGCGCAGCGCGGCGGCGGCCCTTTGGAAAGCGGCGGCGGCGTCCTCGCAGAAGGCGAGGAGATAGCCAGGGTCGGCGGCGCCGGCGTAGTTGCGGAGGGAGCGGTCGAGTTCGTTGGCCAGACCGCACGCGTCGCGGATCTGGTTCAGTATTCGGTCCATGTCGGTTCGACCGGACGGGATCGGGTCGGGATTTGACAGACAGCCCTCAGGAGTTTATATATCCGATAGAGTAAGGAATGGGGCGGGGAATTTGGACCGTCGACTTGGTCCAAGTCATGGGGTTTAATTTTCGTTCTCGGGTCGTAGGAATATCGTCTCGGTCTAAATTTAACTCGAAGGTCCCACAGGCTAAGTGAGCCTGACCAAATAACTGATTATTCGTTTGACTGACCCGGTCCAAAAGTCAATTCAACTTGATAGATTTAGACTTATGTTCACATTTAACGTGTCAAAAAAGTATATCCCACCATAAAATACAGATAGAAACATAAATTAGGATAAACAACGGTTTCCTAAGGGGATCGGACATTTTTTTTAACGAAAAATGAACCCTATGAGAATCATCTCTCATCCTAATGTGGTAAATAACCATCAAATACCAACTGTGCTCTCTTGAATCTTTAGGTTTCATATTTAGCCCACTGAACCGTGGATCCGGTCTCAATTTGGAAAAAAGAAAGTTTTTTTCCCTAAATGGAGGAAGTCGTGGATCTAAAGTGGAAAATAGAAATAGGGTTGTAAATAAATCAAGCCAAGCTAAACTTTAGGATGTTCAAACTTATTTGATAAAGTAATCGAGTTAAGTCATGAGCCTAAAATAAACTAATCTTTAAAATGACGGTTCAATGTTGACTTGATTTATTTTTGATAAGCTTGAGCTTGGCTTGAGTTTGACTCATTTAAATATTATCGAACTTTCAATTTAAGCTTGGCTTGAACTTGGTCAGCTCTCAATTCAAATTTATTTGATTGTTTGAAATTTTTATTTGTTTGATTGATTATTGAGCTTGTAAATTTAAACTTATTTGTTTATTTTTTTTAAAAAAATATTTATTTAATATATTAATAAGAGTTTTAATAATCAATATGATTTGCAAACATTGTTCAATAACGTTGTTCATGAACATTGCTCACGAACGTTGTTCGCGAACCTTAACAAGTCGAACGCATATGTGTTCAAGCTTGTTTTTTAGTTTAATAAGTTGTTCAAGCTTGTTTATTTAATCAATCTTATGTGTGTTGAACAAATATAAATAAGATTTTACCAAGCTGAACATCAAATTTGTTCACGAACGTTCAGTTTATTTATAACCCTACAAATGATACACATTTTTCTGTTTATCTCTCTGTCAAATTTGATTTTTTTTTTCTTTTTCTTTTCTCTTATACATATAACATATTTTAATTTTCCTCTTCTCTCTTCTATGTCTTCTCTCTTTTGCATGCATGCATAACCAAATAGGTCTGATTTGACTTATTTTAGCTGAAAAAATTAACAAAACCTACTGATGGAACTAAACAGGCCTGATTGGACCCATTTCAATTTTAGTATTAGCCCTAACAGCTAATTATGAGATGATTTGGCTAATTAGATTAATGGATATGAATTGGACTATTGGATTGAGTATAATTCGGATTTGTCTCATTGAGATTGACTTGAATAGATTCAAATTAGACTCATTAGATTAATATGTTAGACTCATTGACTTATTGGGTTAATTACTTATTGGATTAATGGTTAATACAATATGTTAACATCCAATCCATTAAGAGAAGAATACCAAGAGACAAAAACTTTTGATATTCATTAGATGAATATAAAAGAATTTTGTTCATTTGTTTTGTGTGAGAGACTTTTGGAATTCTTGTTATTTTCTTCTTCTTCTTCTTCCCTTCTCCTCCTTGGCCAAACAACACAAAAGAGGCTAGCACCTCTTAGTTGTTCTTCTCCAAATTGTGAGTTCGTGAGAAGGCCAGAACATGTTCGTGTGGATACCTTAGAGGCGTGAACATCCTGATTGCTCTAAGATCCACAAACAAGAAGGAAGATTTGTTGTCGGGATTACAAAGGGCAGGCAACAAAGGTAAAACTCTCATCCCAACTAGTATGCGATTTCCTTTGCATTGATCTTCTGGATGAGGATCTTGATGTTTATTTCGTTGTGCCAATGTTGTTTTACGCTCAAGATCCCTACAATGGTATTAGAGTATGGTCGTATCGTTGCGGCTCATAACTCATTGTTAAAATCATAGTAGATTTTATGTCATAAAGTATTGTGAATGTTATATAACATGGTACATGGTTATGACCCTTAATCCCAATATGATTATGTGTATGTTGTAAATTCATAATACGGCATGCATGGCATACTTTCATCTTTTTCATTCTAGTTGTAATATTTAGACTACCCTCTAATGTAACTTGAGGTTTTTTTAGATTTTATAATGTACAAGTTAAAAAGGAAAGAATTAGTCTATTAAATGATAGTGGAAAAGGAGGGAGAAGGACAACAACACACGACGACTGAGAAAGCACTTGGAGAAGATGCTTTGACATAAGTTGACTTTTCAATTTT
>JBAMIB010426981.1:0-18289 GCA_037177415.1 Kaempferia rotunda | reverse complement strand
AACTCTGCAATGAACGTCCTTTAGAAATTTAACCGAGCACTGACCATTTGAGGCGTATATAGAAGAAACAACAATAAATACATTTGTTAGGTAAAAGAGTAGAGTTGTGTGAAGGGATAAACAATAAGATACCATAATATATAAATATATATTCAATAATCGTCGCACTACGTTTCTCCACACGTTTCCCGGGTCTGTGCACTTCATTGGCTCTTTGTAAAGGAAGATTCGACGGGTATTGGATTGTTCTCCCCTAAATAAGGATCATATCTGAAAATGGAGGATAGTAGGCCGCCGGCAGGAGCGGAGTGGAGTGGGGGTGATGGCTGCGGCCGCCCCTCTCACTTTTAATTTTTTATATAAGACATCTATGAGATATAAAAATAGGGGATAAAAAGAGAGACGAATGAAGGGGTAATGATATGTCTTCCCTTAATATAAATATTTATCTTTTGCCCTCTCGATATGAAATTTTGGCTCCGTCCCTGACCGCAGATAAATTGATATGGAGTTTGATTGGAAGGAGACTTTGATTGAAGAATGTCGAATATCGCTTGTAACCATAAGCAAAAGGAAAAGGAGAAAAACCATAAGTGGGCAGAAGTTCTTGGCGCAACTACTATGATAATCAAGTCATAATCTAATGAATAAAATCAATAGCGTAATTAAAGAAAAGTTAGCAGGCTCGTGTACCTACACTAATGGAGAGGGACATCTTTTATAATATCTCATGTGATCGATCTCCATATTTAATAAGGCTCACATCACTGCTTGGCAACTTGTTTAATCATCATACTTCCACTGTATCCTGCAGTCCCATGGTAGGTATAAGAAGAAATATTGCATATCTGTACAAAGATACAATCCTATGGTTCTCTGACAATCCCACATGTCGTAATAATGGTGAAACACGGGCTCATGGGCCGGGAAACCTATTGTAATGTTAGTCATATGATAGGTCGATCGAGAGCAGGGAGTTCAGTCTCTCATGAAGGGTGATTAGGGCGTGATAGAATCTGTAAGAACCTTACAGCCGACAAGAAGAGGTAAATAGCATGCAATGCAAAAATAAAAATAGCTCTCGAGCAATTACAGCAAAATTATAAACACATTAATAAAATTAAATTATACAAAAGAAAGGTACGAGACACAACAGATTTATTTGGTTTTGCAATCAAAGGATTGCTACTCAAAGACAGTAGAAGCTCAATTCGTCGATACTTCTTCGTCGAAGGTGGAGAAGTCTTGTACACATAAATTATAGCTCATAAATTAAGAAGCTCGAATACATAGTGTATTGTGTATAATAAGTTAGACCAGAGTTCTATTTATAGCTCTGGCAAAAAACTCACCGTTAGGGTTCCGGGCTCCCCCACGTATGTGCCAACGGGTATATCAGCAACGGTTCGCGCAAACTGCGTGGATAAATTTTTATCCATTTGCGGGCTCCCTAGACCTGGTCCGAGCGCCCAGAATGCGCTGACGTGACACTCAAGCACAACGACTCTTTGATGTGGACCACCCAAGCTCCTTGGGTGGTCCAGGCGCCCTGGGTTGACTCTGCGTTGAATTAACTCTGCGTTGAATTTTACCCTGGGTTGACCCCGGTCGCTTGGGTGTTCTTGAACATTCGGAATATGACTCACCGTGTAGGATCGATACGTTCGATAGAGAGGGGAGTGAATATCGATCGAAAAAAATAAATCGGAATACGCAACAGAAAAACAAAAAAAGGAACAAGTGCACAACGAGTTACTTGGTTCATATCCTATGACGACTCATACTCCAAGACTCAGGTCCCACAGACATATCGATGAATAATCCATTAAAACCTCTTCCGGGAATGCCGGAAGAGTGAATCGAGTACAGAGAGTTAGAGAAGTGTAACAGACGACACTTCTATATTAATTTTAACAAAATAAGTGATGCAAATAAAAGGTTACCAACTCAAAGTAAGACTGTTTGAGAATCTGAGAGTTGGCGTTGAGCTGTCGGCAGTGGTCGGAAGTCCGGAGCAGCAACTTAATAGTAGTAGCGTACGTTCAGAACACCCGGGAAGTCGTAGAGGGCGTGGAAGCTTGTTGACGTAATGTGTATTGAAGCTTTGATCGATAAGCCCTTTTAAGGAGGGCTGAGGACGCCTTTAGCCCCAAAGTTATATCTATAAAAAGTCGGCTCTTATCGACGATGAGGCCTTCTGAATTACCTTGCTGAAGGCACCTTCAACCGCTTGAGGACGCCTTCGGGTGCTTGAGGGTGCCTTCAGCTGAAGGCGCCTTCTTGTGTGTGGAAGGCAAGATTGGATGAGTTTGTGATTCGCCTGGTTGCACGCGCGCATACACGATCTGCGACGAGCCAGGCGTATCTCACAGCGTGTTGGCCAGCTAAGGAAAAAGCATCAGTGAGGCGGTGAAGCTCTCCCACCATCACACAGGTGCACGACGCCGCCAACGACAATCCTTTGCTAGATCAAGCAAACGACGCTGTCTCCCTTTCCGCTGGTACGGCCACGAGTCATCCTAATTTTAGATGCAAGAAAGGAATGGCGCCCCGAGGTGTCAAGCGAGCGCTGCCAACGACGTCCGCAGTAAACAAGGGGCTTGACGCCCTGTTCACTTCAATATATCCGTCTGAGTAAACAGAGCATGAATCAACTGTCTCGTTTCACATGGATGCCTTTTACACGCGTCTATGCGACCCTACTAGTCACTTCTTGCACATGTTTCCTTATAAAAATAACTGTGGGTCCAAACCTCAATCCCACGTTAAACTAGCTCGGCTCCACGTCCGATCCAAAGCATGGATAAGGATGGACTATTTAGAGTAAAATTCAATGCTTGTCGGTGCGCTTCGGACTATTTAGGGAACTTCACCTTGCATGCCCCCCTTACTTCTGTACCACACTGCAGCGAAATCAAGAACCCGATCGATCGCGGGTGGAAAGTTCGTGGAGGCGGTGAGGATGTTAGCGGTGTTCGATCCGACGGTTGCGAAGAGCCCCGAGGGTCTTAGAGCTCCCTCGGCGGAGGGCGGCGAGGGCGGTAGCCGCCTGGTGAGCTACTTTGCGGAGGCGCAGGCGGGCGCAGTGGTCATCAGCCTCGGCTCCGGTGGCGCCATGGGTTACTCGAAAGAGAATCAGAACCCTTTGCTTCCGAGGTGAGAGTGATCAAGATTGAAATCCGATCTCCGTTCCTTTGCTCAATGTTTCGTTCCTTCAATTTATCCTCTTTTTTCCCCTTCATGTTTCGGTGTCATTTACGAAAAATGATTGTCGAAGTGATAGCAAGTCAGCTGAACTCTTAGGCAGCCTTGTTTGATCCATGACTCAGATGTTTCAGATCGTGTTCATCTTTTGATTAATTTGACTTGTAATTGTTGTTATTCAACTATTTGTATCCTACCCTATTTGGATATGTATACTTTGAAGATGCTTGAACCTGTTATTCTTGAATGTTATATACGAAAAAAAAAAAATCAAAGATAATTTCCTGTTCGGTTCTTTATTTAAATAGCCTGTAATTTATCAAGTACTCTTTCATAGATTTCATCCTATTAAAAGGGGGAAATAAGTTATGAGCCATAATGAACTGATGCTCAATTCAAACAGATCTAGACTATTTAGATAGTTTACATTGATTTCTTCAACAGAAATAATTGATCATTTGATTTGATTCTTTCTTGTCTAGTTGATCGCTTCTGGATTTTAATATTCCCATTTATGCATTTTTCTTGAATTGTTTCTGTTAACAGGAACATCCTCTTTTTTGTGATGTTGGACTTTTATTTATTGGGCCTAAAACTAATCAATAGTTCTTTTATGAACCTCAGTCAATCTCATTATTCCTTTAGTAATTGGAACGAAACACTGGATTGTTACATCTCTCTATAGGCTCTTGCTTCTGAATAAATAATATATTTAACGCACCTCAAGAAATAAAATCCGTTATCCTTCTTCAAATCGTCTTATTCATATCATTGGCTTTCTGTTTTTAGTTTTCACCAACATCATAAGCTGATCATTTTCACCTCTCTGCAGATTATTTGGTGTTGTGGATAATGTGTTTTGCTTGTTCCAAGGCCATATTGAGAATATAACTTCACTGAAGCAACAGTATGGATTGGGTAAGACTGCCAATGAAGTGATCATTGTAATTGAAGCGTATAAGACCCTAAGGGATAGAGGACCATTCCCTGCTAGCCAAGTTGTCAGAGATATCATTGGGAAATTTGCTTTTATTCTCTACGATAGCTCATCAAACTCCACCTTCTTTGCAGCTGTAAGCATTCTTTTCGTAGCTTTTTTTCCTGCTTATTACTTTCATCTTTTGTTTTATATATCAAGTCATAGTGCTATTGTATAACAATATGAAACCTAAAATTTGAAATATCCCAGTACAGAGTCCATGTGAGTTATGAGACCATGGTTACATCTGATTCCTCTCACACTCAAACTGGGTAGGCACGGCTATTCTAGTTTGCTCTGACTATGTGATCTTGATTACTATCTTGATTCAATTTCAATTAATCAATTTCCCCCACTAGATGTGTGACCTTGATTTAAACTAGTTAAGTACCACAGTGCTGGCTAAGAAATCTGTGCATTTGTTTCCAGCAACTATGTAATCTGTATAGAACAAATGTAATGTGAAGTTTCCATTTTCAATTATACCTTTGAACATTTTATTGAAATATTAAATGTTGTTACTTTATTTAGTGTAGTTGTTGGTTTATTATGTACCCAATGGAAATATTAGTACTTTTCTTCCTTTTTGAATTAACATAATTGTTATTGGAACAAATTTAAATTTATGAGCTCCGAATGTAAATATCCACCATTTAGTAATATTTTCCACTATCAATGTTAGAGCAAGACTAATGATCCTCAAAAGTGGGATATGTACATGCATGTTTAGTGTTTTTATAATATGTTCTCACTTGCAAGAGAAAAAACCTTAAATTCTACCATGCGTTACAGAGGTTATGCTTTATTTAGTAAGGGTAATTTATTCCAACCTTAATATGATAGTCAAGGTCACAGTTTACTTTTTTTTTTTTCTACTTTTTTTTTCACTGCTAATCTCATTACTCTGCTTCATTGGTTATGGTCCAAGCTACATAATTTTATGATGATGCGAGGTGTTAGGCTTTAGTTATTTATGTCTTGTGAGAAAACAATGATAGTCTCATGTCAGGATGATATTGTTTGACATGCTTACTGAAAAGGATAACTCTTGTATAACCATATCCGTTACCCAAAATATATGTTGAACTCTAAATCATAAGTTACTCTTTTATGTTCCTTCAGTTGTCAATTCTATGCCTCATTTTCTTTCAAGGTTGTTTTATAAGTATAAAGTTTATAAGATTGTTTTATAAATTGAAAATGATTAAAAAGGCTAAAATTTAAATAATCTAGAAAGTCAGGATTCAATTGGAAGCATCATTGGAATAAAATGGACATTTTTAGAAAGTTTAGCTATCATAGGAACTAAGTGAGCATGTGTTGCTTTTCTATTTATCAGAAACACTCTTTTGTTAAATCCTTTCCTCCTCAATTAGGATGCTGATGGTGGTGTACCCTTCTTCTGGGGTGCTGATCCTGAAGGCCATCTTGTACTCTCTGATGATGTTGACATTGTCAAAAAGGGGTGTGGGAAATCATTTGCCCCTTTTCCTAAAGGTATAAATTTAGTTGCTCTTTGTACGTTTATGGACGAGTGCCTTTATTATTTATTTCTTTGTTTTTAACAACCAATTTTGTAGGTTGTTTCTTTACCACTTCCAAGGGATTACAGAGTTTCGAGCATCCTCTTAATGAACTCAAAGCGGTGCCAAGGGTTGACAGCCAAGGCGAGGTCTGCAGTGCTACCTATAAGGTTGATGACCAAGCCAAAAAGGAGACCGGGATGCCTCGAGTAGGTAGCGCCGCAGACTGGTCGTCCCATTACTAATCTTTCGGATATTACTCATCGTGTATGCATTTGTACTAAATTTGTAGCATGATTTGAAGCATCTGATTTCCCTTAATTTGGAAGTAGCAAGTTTCCCAGGATGCTTATTTGAACCTTTACTGCACTTTTGGAGGACTTGAATTGTCTGTGGCGTTGTCAGTGTTTCGATGCAACTCCAATCTTTTCTAAACAATAAAAGATTCTAAACAATAAGGCTTCCTAAGTCTTGTGTTATATTTTATGATAAACAGATTCACTACGTCTCGAAATATTATCAAGTGATCGGTGATCAGAAAACAATTTCGGACGGTATATAAAGTCAAAAATTTACTTCATATTAATATTACCAGAATACTACTAGTCAAAGTCTTACTATTTGCTTTTCTTTTTTTTTACAATAATTTAATTTAAAATTTCGCTGACCACGAGTCAAAGTTTGACGGAATCTTAAATCTTGCATCTTCCGCTAACTTAGCGGTCTTAAATTTTACAAGTTCAACGAACCTGATGAAGCGCCGGTCAAAGTAATAAATATACTGTGCACTCAGTGGAAAAGTAGGCGATTCGTCTGGAAATCAATGTTCGGTCGGTTGATTGGTAGCCGGCGTTGATTTCAGTATACAATAGCAGAAAACATCAAAGGGTTGAAAAATGAAGTAAAGCACAGAATCCAGCGATAAATTAAACAGGAAGAGTCTTCCTCTCGGGCACATCGCCAACTGATCTTGGAGATGGAGGGAGAGTGGAAGGCGGAGACGAGGCGACTGTCGATAAAGACAGGGGAGAGGAGGAGATTCGAAGGAGCGGGCGAGGAGATAGAGGAGGAGCAGCAGCCTATGAGTCCAGCTGCTCGGCTGTTCGGCCAAGACGGTTTCAACTGCTTCATCGTGATGGTAATGGGCGTGGGGAAGCCCCTCGACGTCGGAGTCATCAAGTCCGGCCTCCAAAACACCCTCGCTCGCCACCCGCGATTCTGCAGCATCCCGGTGACCTCATCCACCCTCTCTATTATCTTCCATTTATTTTATTTTATTTTAAAAATTTATATGGAGGTTGACTTAATTATATTATTATAATTGGAATTTTGGAATTATTATCTCGCAATGAACACAAGACGTGGTTTATGGGCACCACCCTCACAATCGCTACTATCTATGTTGTACTTTCACATGTCCGTCGTCGTCCACTGGCCATTGATCGCTTTTCCTTCCATTAACTATCGAAACGAAAAATTCTTTCTCTCCAATAAAGACAATTCACGGATTGGCCCCAGGAAGGAATGATACTTCTGCATCGGTGTTTAATTCTAGCTGAAACGTGAGGGCAGTGGATAATACATTTCTGGCCACAGCGACCGTCCATGGCTTGCTTTATTATGCTTGTTCATAGGGCCGGATTGTGATCGAAACACGTCTCCATTGCTTCGTGTCCATTAACATCTCATCCCTTCCTCTGAATTATTTTTGTCGTATATACATTCGAAAACTGCTTAGATCATCGGTTGATCTGTGAAATTCATAAGTTTGATTCATTAACTGCATACAGGTGTTCGAGGAAAGCAGCAGTAAGAAGCCACGCTGGGTGGCCGCCGAGGTGTCGGTGGAGGACCACATCGTGGTCCCAAACCTCGACCCTGACAGCATCTCCACGTCTCCTGATCAGACGGTGGAGGACTATGTGGCTTCCCTCACCTCCTGCCCGATGGACGCCTCCCGCCCCTTGTGGGAGCTCCACATCCTCAACTTCCCCGTCTCCAATGCCGCCGCCGTCGCCGTCCTCTGCCTCCACCACTCCCTCGGCGACGGCATCTCCCTCATGTCCCTCCTCCTCGCCTGCACTCGCAAGGCCTCTGACCCCTCCTCCCTTCCCGATCTCCCCCAACGGTTAGCCCGCCCTCCTCCGTCCGGGTCTCGCACCGTTGGCATTCTCACGATCTTCCTCTTGCTGCGGGCCTTCCTCGTCCTCGCGTGGAACACCCTCGTTGATGTCCTGTTCTTCATTGCGACGGCACTTTTCTTCAAGGACACCCCCACACCGCTCCTCGGATCTGAAGGGGTGGAGAATCGTCCGAAGCGAATCGTGCATCGGACAGTCAGCCTCCGTGACATAAAGGACATCAAGAACGCCATGCATTGCGTACGCCTTCTTGTGCTTCTCCTCCATCTGCACTTCAATCGATTTCCTAACATTCCATACACGCTGATTGCAGACCATCAATGATGTGTTAGTAGGCGTGACATCTGCAGGCTTGTCTCGTTACCTCAACAGGGCATACTGTGAGTAATCAACTGGACTTTTTAGAAGTAGATATAACTATAAACTCCTTGGTTTCTAGTTATCTAGTTTTCTTTAGAAGTAAGCCTGATTTACCATTTAATTCTCTTCATGAGATTCTCTCTATAAATAGGGATTGTGCTTTCAATTTTGTCAAGAAATACAAAACTATATATCTTGTTGCTCGAGCATTTGGTATGGAAGCCTTAGGATTATTTTGCCTTAGGATTAAGGTCAAGTGTTGTATAGATTCTTCCAAATATTTCAGATGTTAGACTATCCACTAAATGGACGTGAGGCTAGAGCTTCTAAATAACAAATTTGTGGTGAAGAGTAGAAGAGCTCTCTACAGTCTTACCTCCTTGGCCTCGAAGCTCCCCAAGTTATTCAATTTGATATTGGAGTCTCTAGATTGATGGGCTTGATGATCTTGGTTTAGGGGGAGGTTGTAGGAAATCAAGAAATTTGACACCTTAATAAACTCAACCTCATTTAGACTTTCTTTGAAAGTGCATATGGACTCCTTGAAAGTAGTATGATTTGTTGATATCCCGTTTCTTGAAAGCAAGTCATTTAATGTTTTGCATTTAATTATGTTCAGGAGTGATGTCTATAAATAGTAATATAACTTCACCTTTGTCAAGCAATCTGCTATTAACTTTCAAAATCTTAAAGGAATAATTTCTCATGCAATTTTTATATATCAGGTCAAAGCGTTCATGAGGATGGTAAGAAGGTTCAATTCCCATCAAAAATTCGACTCCGATCAGCCCTCCTCGTGAACATTAGACCGACACCTGGGATTCACGTAATCATTTTTCTTCTCTATAGTTGCTCGTCTTAGATAAGTTTTTCTTCATATATTTGAATTGGACAGGCTCTGGCAGAGCTAATGGAAGGCAGGGATGGTGGCACGAAGTGGGGGAACTTGCTTGGTTACCTCATCTTACCCATTCCAATTGTAAACTATATCGATCCCTTGGATTATATCCGAAAAGGGAAAGCGATTGGAGATAGGAAGAAGAATTCCTTGGAAGCTATCTTAACCTATAAAAGTGCAGATCTCATTGTCAAATTGTTTGGAATTAAGGTTTGTGGCTTATTGTGCTTAATAATCAGTTACTCTAGTTCATTGCTCTTTGGAATTTCAGCTTGGGAAATTACATGCGACAGGCTGCTGCATTCCTGTGCCACAGAGTGCTCCAGCACACAACATTTTCCTTGTCTAATATGATTGGGCCATCTGAAGAAATAGCATTCTTCGATCATCCACTTGTCTTCTTAGCTCCTACTGTCTACGGACATCCACAGGCAAGTGCTTCCTCCTTAATTTGAATATCCATATCACATTGTAGTGCGATCGATCATTTACCATTTACCAGAAGGTTGAATCATTTGTCTGGGGAATTAACAGGCCCTCACACTGCACTTCCAAAGTTATATGAACACAATGGAAATAGTTGCGGCGGTTGATGATACACTGATAGAGAACCCACACCGGCTCTTGGACGATCTTGTTGAATCTCTCCAACTCATCAAGGCAGAAATTTTTCCGATGTCATGAGACACCGTATCAAGCAAGATGACCTACCGACAAGTGGAGCTCCTCCATGTGTCAATGTATTTCAGTTTCTTACACTACTATTATTTTTTTAAAAACCATATATAACTGTGTCAATGTTTCACATATCATCTTTATTCTATAGATACAGATAATGGTGTTTTTTTTTTTTTTTTTTTTTTAATTTTACCCTGTTGCTTCAACTTGTCATGTTGACAGTTTTTTAGCACAGAACCAATAAACAGAAAAATAAAGGGATGAACAAAATCCAGATTTGAAATTGCAGATGTTTGAAATTGCAGACAGTTTTTTTTATATGTGTTTTGTTTTTCTCCTCCGGCAGCTTCCCTTTTCGTGCACAAAAACAGGGTCGGAAACAAATAGCAGTTGTATTGTTGCTGCTACTCAAAACTATGAGAGACGAAACTAGTCAAGTCCCTCTTTGATGCATTCTTAAGGGGAAAAGCAACAAAATCTCTCGCTATTAATACGAGAGAATGCCTACTTTGAGGCCGCCATCCTACCATTAACATTAGGCTTTCGTTTTCCGTCAGGTACTTGTTGCCTGGTGGGCTGGCTTTTCACTGCTTGGCTAGATGGTGCAGTTGATGGCTTCCTTGACGGAGATGGCATGTGGGAGCGAGTAGGATTCCTGAATTTAACACAACCAAAAAACATAACGAAAAAAGGTTAGAAAGATAGAGATGTTCCAGTGGATCCAGTAAATTCACAAGAATCTAATGACCTCAAGTCGGGGTTTTTAGTTGAACCCGACGGAAGCTGCTTGATTCTGGAGCCACCATTGACTGCAGCACTGGATTTTGCATTGCTAGACTGCAATATCACTTCTTGCTCTGAGGAATCACTGGTTGCGAAATCTAAATCATCGTAATCATCAGCTGTGAAAGAATTATGCCGGCTTGTGCGCCGATCTCTGAAGCCTCTCACGTCGGGAATATATCCCTGGTCGAGGGAATCGGGAAGATGCGCGCTATCTCCAACCCAGGCCCTCAGTGGATCCTCATCGTGGACAGCATCCATGTCTTCCCTCTCCATCAATGCCGAACAGCGCTGCACAAGAAAGGTTACCGAACAATGTAGAACTGAAGTGACAGGCGCAATGCAATGAAATTATTACACAGGTCTAATAGATGTCTACACTGACATAAGTTTCAAAAGAGCTCTGATTCGGAATCAAAGATGATATATTTCTCTAAGGATCCACACACTGTAAATCAAGTCTTCCAAGAGAGAAAGTAAGGAGTTGAATGATTAGAAATCAACGTGCAAAAAAGAAGAATACCCACCGCAATGTTCCCGAAATCCTCCATTGTCTGCATCTGGTTTGGATGCCCAGGAGACGTCGGATTAGATTTCATTCTGTAACTGTCAGAACTGGACGTTGTACTTCCAAGTGTCTCTTCCTCTTTCTTAGCTAATGCCGCTCTGAGACTAGCCACCTAAATCGGTGAGAGAAAGAAGGGCGTTGAATGAGACTCATCCAGACCATTAAATTATCCAAATTTCTCAAGTAATAGGGGAAAACCTGTTGCCTGAGTTCTTTCAGTTCCCCAGTATCCTTGTTCATCTTTGCCGCACCAAGCTCAATTGTTGCAACTCGCTCTGCGAACTTGAGAGTGCTTAAAGTCTCACTTAGCGCATCGACCTCGGGGCTTATGTGTACGAACATCAATGTCTTAGCTTGCCCCCCTGACAAAATGAAACAAATATATTGAACCGCGCAGTAATCCCCATGCTAGAAATGCAAGTACAATGCTTTGTTCTTACCAAGAGAGTCCTGTAGGAGTTGTGTAAGTTTGCTGTTCCTGTAAGGAACATGTGCATTCTTTTGAGCAAGGGCATAAATTACATCCCCTAGAGCTGCTAAAGATTTATTTATGTGTTGTGCTTCTTTGAGCCTATCTCCTTTAACCTCTGATTTATTGACCCTTTCACTGCCTGCTAAATCAACAAGATGCAGGCATCCTCTAATAACAGTCCCAGATGCTAACTCTTTCCCATTAACATGAATTGTTAGGCAACTGCAAACTAGGATTTATCAGTTAAATGCAACAAGTGTAAAACAACTTCTGAAAAAAAAAAACTAAAATCAACCCTTCACAAAAGCAACCAGACCTGTGAGAGCGACTGCTACGCTCATTCATGGAAGTTGAACAAACAGCACGATTCCTCTGACCAAGGTTCATTAGCTCAACTACCTCTTCTGTTGATGTGACAGGAACCAAGTTTGCATCAGGCACTGCCATCCCGTTCTGAGAACTATTACGAATGTCCAATGTTTTAAAAGTTAAGGTATTCAAAATGTTAAACAAAATGCATGTAATATTGAGATACCAACTAGTTTGTTAATTAAATTAAATCCAATTTCAGCTACACAGAAACAATGCATACATATTAACAGGATATATATATATATATATATATATATTATCGATAAAAGGAATCACAATTAGAAGGATATTTTTTGTTAGGGCCATCATTAAGGAGATCTCTGACTTGCTCATTGTATATCTCGATCATCTGAACAGCAATTTCATAGCAAATTGAATCCTTCCTCTGTTTTGCTATCTGAAACAAGTCATTTAGTGCCCTATAGTTTACTCCATAGCCCTCTTCTGTGAGTTCTTTGGGTCCACTCTACATGGAATTCAAGGGATATTAAATAAACAGTATTTGTGATTGTAAATGAACATTTGAGATCAAAACATCAACAAAATTTAGATGCAACGTTGTTACCATGGTATAAGTTTTTCCAGATCCTGTTTGACCATATGCAAAGATGCAGACATTAAAACCATCAAGAATTGATCGAATCAAAGGTTTTGTGTCAGCAAAAACCTCCTCTGCATTGATTAAGTAAGTTAATTTTGTTTCTACAGGTCAGAACATACTAAAAGTATCGAAGATGAAGCTTTAACAACCTTGAGTAACAGATGGGCTAAAAGTTTTGTTGAAGCTAAACGATTTATGACCTTCTTTTCCATACTTGGCTGGGGTGCTAATTGTAATGTTTCCATCATCAATATGATCAACAGTGGTCAAATTATTACTAGATTTTCCAGGTAAGAAAGGCCTCACTCGGCAGTACACTCTAATGTTTCCTATTAGAGGGCATATGGAATTAGCAAAAGAAAAAAAAATAATAATTAGCTTAGAATCTAATAATAGGATTACCTTTAAGATCCTGCACTTGATTGTACAACTTCCTGTTTTCTTCAAGAACCTTCTGATATCCAGAAGCTGCATGAGTTATAATTTGCATATGCTTTCCTAAAATGACATGAACAAGGGGTTTTTGAGCACATCTAATAGCTGGTGGTATATAACAAGACCAACTTTCCTTTTTTATTGTCGTACCTAGTTTGCTAACTTCTTCAGAGTACTGTGTCCTGATTAACTCTACACTCTCTCTGGTTGATAGGAGACCATTTTTCAGTTCCTACAGAGGATATGAAAAAATAGTCTGAAGAATACAATATCTCATTCATTTTTTTTTAAAAAAAAGCATATGAAAGCATACTTGAATTTCTCTTTTTTGCTTCTCAACAATTAAACCCTGCTTTAAAAGCTTTTCTTTTTCTTTTTCTCTTTCTTTTTCTCTTTCTTTTTCTTGATCCCTCAAGCTCATGGTAAAATCTTCACCTCTTAAACACGCGTAAGTACTCTCCGATTCTAGGATCTAAAACATAGTAAAGATCAAAACATTATTATCACAAAAGCCTAATGGACAACAACAATCATATATAATGATGATATGAAAATATAACCCAAGTTGCATGTCTTTCCTCATAACCACATTAAATTGTGAATTGTTATTTAAGTTCACAAGTAGGTTGTTTTATTTCTTATGATGCTTTAATAAAAGTATCATTAAGATTGGCTTATTTCTTAGTTTGCAATTTGATTATATTCCTAGTTTGTTTAGGTTGAAATCTATAAAGTAGGCTTAATTTTTTATATCTATCCTTTTTCAAATAATTAAATTTCTCTCGTTTAATCTTTGCATGAGATATTTCTCTTGCACTGCACCAATTTCATTCCAGGCTTTTGTGTGACTTTGGGATCATTTGGGTGTTGCACCAATTTGGTACCAAAGCAACTTCATGCTACGTCAGACACTTTTGGATGAAGTCTTCCACTTGAAAGGAAATTGCCCTTTCAACACGGAGTTTTGAGTAACTAATTTGTGTAATAATTAGGTAGTTTTATATAATATGATTGCAGCAAGTTTTGTGATTTCTTTAACTGGCAATTTGAGAGGATGTTTTACTCATGACATCAACTGAGGGAAGTTACCTCCGTTGTTGTATAGGGACCAAATAGGATTTGTCAATTTGTCAGTTTGAGGATCTAACAATGAACAATTCAATATCTATCATTGTTGAGAGGATGCACCTTATTCTCAGACTGAATCTGAGACGAATTGCTTGTTTCATAGAGGGAACCAATTTTGTCAATCACTTTCACCTACGAAGATTTCAAGTATCAATTTATCATTACTTCAAGGAAAAAAAATTTAACAAAATAAAACATGGTACCTTATTCTCACAGGCAGTGGACTGAATCTCTGTCGAATTGCTTGCTTCATAGAGGGAGCCCATTTCATCAATCACTTTCATCTATCAAGTTTTGCAGTGTTTCTTTATCATTGCTTCGAGGAACAAATTCCAACAAGATTAAGTATGGTACCTTATTCTCACAGCAAGTGGATTGAAACTCTTTGGAATTGCTTGCTCCATAGAACAAACTGGTTTCAATTGTCTCGTTTTTATCCATCTATCAAGTTTTGTGATATCAATTTATGTCATCCAAGAGGATCTACAGTAATATTGTACTCTAGTGGAGTAGCATAAGAAGGAAGAAATTCAAGCTAGGTGCAGATGGACAATATGATTGATTAATAGTTGAAGATAATAGTTACAAGTGCAGAGGACTAAATTACCATGTAAAAGAAGAAAGGAAGTGGTCATGTTTAGATAATGAAGCTGCATATAAAACACCAAGTTAAGATGGCCTACCATCTCCTGTTTCCTGGCAAGACGGTGCTCAAATTCTTGTAGTACTTTGGTTAGCATTGATTCAACTATCTGCAAAGGGCCATTAACAAATTTCACTACTATGTGATTTGTGCTGATGATTGACAAAGCAAATTGACAAAGTTTTCTCCTAAACTCATAAGCAGTTTTGATATACCAATGGGACTTCTTCAGCCTTTTTGTCTGATAAAAGGTTGCGCACAAGCATGCTCAGAGAAGGTGATATCGTCTGTTAATCATACAAGTCATTTTAGCCAATACAGGATCACTGGATCTTTCCATGTATCATAACATTCAGCTTACCAACCATTTCAGAGGATTCTATTGAAAAATCAATGCTCAAGTTCTGCTCCAATGACCCACCATCCTGAATTGTTTGACTTCGAATGATGGGATTCATGAAAGGTTCTGAGTTTCTCTTCACATAGTGTTTTCCAGTGCTTGAAGGTTTCATAATTCCACCAGATTTGGAGGAACCGTTCCTCCATACTTGTTTCTCACCAAAGGATTTAAGAGCAAGGATAGAATTAACAACCCTGGAGCCTTTACCACCCTGTACCGAAAATATACAAAATTTAAATACCCAAGGACAGACCCAATTGGAGACAATTTTCTTGGAGATAAAGCAGGTTTTTAATTAATAACCAGAAACAAGTGACTGATTTTGTCAACGTGTGCTATTAAATATAACTAAGTCCATGAGCATTGGATAAAAAAAGGAGAACATAGTTGATGCGTTTGTCAACGAAAAATAAGGTATTTTGCATCTAAAAACTGTCGAATAGTAGGTTTCCTAGAGTAGCTCTAGTACAATGGAGCAAGACAAGATGGCATGCCTGCCCTAGATCAGATGCCTCAAATGTGGGGAGACCCAATTCTTCTAGGGCATCAAGGAAGTTCCTCAAATTCTCGAAGTACTGAAATGCTGACAGAACAGCAGCACCATCTGGCTGAGAAGCTGAAACCACAGGAGCTTCGATCACCTTAAATAAAAAGGCATAATTAGATTCCTAATAATAGCAGACACACAACATGATGTCAGTGCTTCCTGAAAGAAAATAAAAGTCCTATCAGAATTATTCAACAAGTGCTAACCTTGGGCACTGCTCCAGGCTTAACCTTGTTGAGTGCGTTGCAGAGAACAATTCCATTCCTCAGTGCTAGCCGGAATTCCTCCTCAGTAGGCTCTTCCGGCAAATCCCTCGCACCAACAACTCCAACCATTGTCCTAAGCCATGCAGCTGCCTCATACCTTCTCATTGCTGCCATGGCAAGTATAACCAGATACATCTTATGCATCATTGAATCGATCCAACACTTTATTTGAAGAAATATAATTCAAATCCTGAATCTATGAATATGGATGTACTGATTCATGACGATTAATTGCCCTTGTGCATTGTGTCAGCCAACATAACTTCAAGAATCGAAGAAGTATAAAGAGGCTGCAAAAGGTGCAGATCGATATAAAAATAGATCAATAAGTAAAATCAGATCACCTGCTTGCTCCTCCTTCCTCGAGGCCAAGTCAATGTAGCACATCCTCGCCCCGTGCAGCTTCGGCACATCCTCCACCACCGGAGCTGAAATGGACCCTTCTAACGCCATTTCCCTATGAGAATGGCAAGATGGAAAGATTCCAATTCCCAATCGAGCGCGAATTCACTGACCCTGAGCCGATTTCAGATAGGAAATCATCCAAGCAAGCGGGCAGAAAGATCAGGTTGGGTTTCGATCGGAAGGGGGAAAGGAAGGGAAGAGATGATGCAGCTGCACATCGCCCTCCTCAAGGTGGGAAGGGGGCGAGGAAGGAGAAGGGAAGAGAGGGGGAAGGTGAAAAAGGAAGAGATGGCGAGAGCTTTGCGCGCCTTCTCTCTTTCACCCTTTCTCTCTCTGCCCCTCTCTTTCTCTCTCCTTTTCTCTCTCTCTCTTCCGTTTTTGTTTCAGGCCGCAGGTTTGAAATAGCCCAACGGACTTGGACTCGCAGTATTTATAGTTCGAGATGGCGGGGACTGCCTCGATTAATAACTTTTTTTTTCCCACTCAGATTATGAACCGTTGAGATGGTGACACGTGTAATCAACAAGCTGACGTGCTATAATTTGTTTGCTCTGATGGCTACAAATTCAATAGTGGTGCGGGTTGTGCTGTGTAAGACGTGACATGACTCGACTCGTACCCAGCTAGATTGTAAGTCTAAAATCATTTTGTTAAAAAATAATAGTGATAAAAAACTTAATTTTAGTAAAAAAATAATTCATTTTTGTACTCGAGTAGATGACTACATCCAAGTTACTTAAAATTAATTTTTTTTTACCATTAGAATAAAATAAAAGAAAAATATATGAGAGAGAAATATTGAAGAGAAAAATATGAGAGAAAAAGATAGAGAAAGTGTACTGAGAGAAAATAAGAAAAAAGAAAATATGATGAGAGAGACTAAGGAGAGAGAAAATACGATGGGAGAAAGGGTTCGTTCGACCCTGCCTGCACAGGCAGTGCATGAACGTGACATAGTGGGTTGCCATGCATTCACTTTTTGGTGGGCCCCACCAATGTATTTGTGTCACGTTCCTGCACTGTCTGTACAGCCAGGAACGAACAAACCGTGAGAAAGTGGGATGAAAGAGAACGAGGAGAGAGAAAATGTGCTAAGAGAAAATGAGGAAAGAGAAAATATAATAAGGGAAAAAGTGTGATAAAAGAGAATGAGAACAGAGAAAATGAGATGAGTGAGAATGAAAATGAAAATGTCATGAGAAAATAAGGAGAGAGAAAGTGTGATGAAAGAGAATTAGAATGATGAGAGTGAAAGTGTGATAAAAGAAAAATTAAACAAATATGTTAAGGGTATTTTCGTCCAAAATAATTTAGATGATATTTATATTTTTATATATGGTGAAATCTACCGGAGGAGGTGAGTTTCATCAATAGTAAAAAATTTATGGAGGATTTGATTTACGTGTTTTCTATTTTAATTTTTTGGAAAATACGTATTTTTTAAAAAATAATATTTTATTTGTATTTTCTATCTCTATTTTCTAAAAAAAGGAGATAGTATTTTCTGAAAAAATAGAGCATGTCTAAATGTCATCTTTTATTTTTTAAAAATACATATTTTCTAAAAAATAAAAATAAAAATAAAACTAATCAAACACACCCTTAGATTTCTGGTCAAATATTGATTTTCATTGCCATCAATCAAATACAAGAAAAAAATAATATTAATATTTTATTCCTATATCCATGTAACAAATGCCACCTAACTCTCTGGTCAAATATTGATTTTCATTGCCATCAATCAAATACAAGAAAAAAATAATATTAATATTTTATTCCTATATCCATGTAACAAATGCCACCTAACTCTCTGGTCAAATATTGATTTTCATTGCCATCAATCAAATACAAGAAAAAAATAATATTAATATTTTATTCCTATATCC